>OX376372.1:187410700-187618200 GCA_947369275.1 Nemotelus nigrinus | reverse complement strand
AATTCGATTGGTGCTGCCAGCTATGGTAATTTTGGTGTCTTTGGTTTTGAAAATTCGCTCAGGAAAGTAAAGCTTTTTGCCCTATAATGTTCAGTGCAGTCATGAAATCAATACGAATTTCATCAAATTCATGGAATCTATTACAAACATTATTCGGGCCAAATTTGGTTGAAAAGCCACGGTAGGGTTGCCAGCTATTGTTGGTTTTGTGTTTGTTTGCAATATCTTTATTAAGCGGTTTTATCGTAGGATTTTCAATAGGTAATGATATTGTAGTGACAATAAACAGCAAATATTAAGTTATCGATTATTTGAAAAAAACTCGCTGCAGGTAACCCTAAATTTCTTTACACTCCTATAACTTCGAATGTAATATAACAACGTGAAGCAGATGTGGTATATTCTTGGCTTTGATACTGGCAAAAGGTTGCCAGCACGAGTCGGTTGTGCTACTTTTGTATCAATAAATGCTTACAGTTAGTATTCATACCGGAAACATTAACAATGAAAATAAATAACCAATGTTTCAATTCCCAAAGTTCTGCAAATTTTTCGGATCGCAGCCCCAAACACCAACTTCAGTTACAGTGCTGCAGCACTGAGCATTTTCTTCATTTTGTGAAATAAGCAACTGATATAATTAACCCGTGTTTTGTTCTCATAAACGTTGAAATTCATGCCAGTGGTAATATGTGAAACCTTTCCACCATATGAGTTATAATGCATTCTTGAGACCAAAGTAAAACGTGGCGTTTGAAACAGTTTGGCTGTAATAAGCAGCTCATGTGGTGGAATATGCACTCAAAACCTGCACGATTCTTCTACTGTTCTTCGAACATTAGTGTTTCTAGCGGTTCAGGTGCGCTAGAGTTTTTTTCAACTTGCAGCATGGCAAGACTTAGTCCTATATTTTGGGCGAAAAATTAACAAAACCGCAGGCTCCCGTCTGCAAGCAACTGTAAGCTCACTTGTACAGGAGCCGTGGGTTCAAGGCAGCAGGATCTACGGATTCGGTTTAGCCACGGCGGCAAAGCTATTTTGTGATGAAATATGAAAACTGCTGAGGACTTATGTTCTGGTTTCCAATCTACTTGATGCCACCATGCTCAGACAATTTTCAAGCTGAGACCTGTCAGCGATCGTCGTGCAGTACCGGGAAAATGCCAGGCTGAAACGCACGATAGTCGCTTCAGCTTACTTTCCTTTTACATTCCTAACTCCCGCCGCCAATACAGAAGTTGAAGGACCTGGTGCAGTACGCTGAATCGGAGAGACTATAGCTTCTGGTGGGCTGCGATGCTAGCTCCAAGCACACGAACAAATGTAACGCCAGAGAAGACTGAATCTTTGATTTTATAACTTTTGCGGGACTGATGACTTTAAGCACTGGGATCTCTCCCGAATTTGTCACCCGAAATAGAAGGTTGGTTATTTATGTATCACTATGTTCCTATGAAATAGTTAGATCAATAAATGGATGGTATGTATCGGATGGGGTTATACTCCCTGATATTCGCTACTTGATGTTCTCTTTAGCCACGGATTCAAAATCCGTGGTGGAAAGAAGAAATCCAAAGAACATTGATTGGGCTAAGTTCAATCGACTCCTTGCAGACAGAGTATGTTCTAGTGGTAGGATAAAATCGCCAAAGTCAATAGAATCCCGGTTGCTATGAAGATGTGGCAAGACGGTTCGCTGGTGGAAGCTCAAGAAAAGTACCAGGAAACTACTCAATCGAGCTTGTAAGAGCAATACTGAGGATGACTGGATTGCCTACAGAACCTTACAGAGAACAAATAAGAATCTGGCGAGGATCTCCAAGAAGGATTCAGTTAAATCATTCTGTGAAGAATTGGAAGGTGCACGGGAGACGTCGAGGCTTTGTAAGAATCTACAGAATGATCAATCAACTAAGCTGGACTCACTAAAATGCTCGGATGGTGACTTTACCAAGTCCAAAAAGGAATATCTACAGACTTTACTTGGAACTCACTTTCCGGGCGCTCTGGTGACTGAAACGCTGAAGGCACTGTGCCTCTGAACCAAACCCCCTGCTCTTCGCAGCAGTAGGAAATGCTGATATACACCTAGATCTGTGGTCACTAGTGAAAAAATCGGAGATTCAATCATATCCTTTGAAAATTTCAAATCGCCCGGGCCTGGATGGCATCCATCCGGTTTTGCTAAGGGAGGGAATTGGGGCAGACTTAAGACAAATCTGTTGGGCATGTATAGCCTTGGGGTATGTTTCGCCACCTTGGTGACAGGTTAAGATAGTTTTTATACCTAAACCAGGGAGAGATGACTATTCGGATCCAAGGAAGTTTAGGCCGATCAGCTTAGTTTTGTTTATGTTGAAATACCTGGAGAGACTTGTGGAACGCCACATACGCACTGGGGCGCTTACGTTTAAACCCTTGAGTGATGAGCAACATGCATATGAGAGAGAGAGAAATCATGCGAGTCGGCTCTTCACCATCTGTTTTCCGGAGTTGAGAGCGCGATCTCAAATGGTGGGTATGCGATGGGGGTGTTTGTGAACATTTAAGGGGCCTTTAACTGCGTGCCCTTCGTGGAGCTATGTGAAGCTGCAAAAGATCATGGCATGGACGACGTCTTAGTTAAGTGGATACATGCCATTCTGACGCGGAGATTGTTAATGGCGGAAGCTGAATCCGACTGCTACTTGAGAACGGAGGCGACAAATGGTTGCCCTCAAGGGGGTGTCCTATCATCACTCCTGTGGAGTATGTTAGTTGATTCCTCTCTAAACGAACTGTAGCAAGAACGGCTCCACGCGCAGGCTTATGCTGATGACGTGGCCAAACAAGCAGTCAGTAAAGATCTGAATTTGGTATGTAGAAATACATAAGGGTCACTGGATCTAATTGACAGTTGGTATTCGAGCCACGGCCTAACAGTGAATCCTGGTAAGACGAAAAAGAAACTGAAAGGACTAGTGCTTCGCAATATGAAGGGGGTAACTCTTCAAACTTCAGTTTTTCTATCAACCGTCTCACAGTTGTTTTGAGTCCAACTTTCATCGAACCTTTGTATGCAATCTGGAGCAATAGGATTTATACTTAGAATTTTCTGAGAGCACCTAGCTTCACTAGAATTGTTAGTATTTGCGCGCAAAGGTATTGCCTTACAAAAATCGGCAATATAGAAGAATAGATCACCCTACACACTCAGTACAGTCCCAAAATAAAGATTTTATTCATTTGTTTCCATGTAATCTTTGTTGCTTCTAATATTACAAGAGCTCATAAAAATCTTAGTATTTTGATGGCTGCCACTCACATATCAACTGTGATTAACCTTAACTGTATTGTTAAGTGTCCTACTCACTTAAGTTATATTTCATAAACACTTTATACACTGCAGTGGTTGTAGCGATAGATATATAAATAATAAAACTCTAGCACATCAGAACAGCTAGAAATACTAATGTTCGATGAACAGTAGAGGAATCGTGCAAATTTTGAGTGCATATTCTATTACACATGCTTCAACCTGTTTCAAGGGCAATATTCCGCTTTGATCTCAATAATGCATTTAAACTTATAGAATGGAAAGGCTTTCTGGGTTACCATTTGCATGAAGTTCAAAATTTAGGAAAGTCAAACCCTTGTTATTGTTGCTTATCTTACAAAACATTGCAAGCAGCATCTCGTGTAACAGAAATAAAGATGATACGCAGTGCTTGCAGCACTTTACCAGCACTGCAACTGCTGCACGTCAAAATCAAGCAACCCTATGAATCTCGTTTTCATCCGATGACTTAATCAAAAATTACAGAGATAGAAAGATGTTTGGGATTGCCATCGAAAAATTTCCAGAACCTAGAAAGTTTGAACATTGGTAACTTATTTTCATTCTAAATGTTCGCGTTATGAATACATACTATATATAAAAATATCAAAAACTATAGCTGGCAATCCTTTGCGAGCATTAAAGCATATCACATCATTTCTGCCCCACGTTGAAATCAATCTACCCTGTGAATTACGTTTCAATCCGATGATTGCACTGGAAGTTCTAGGGATGCAAAGAAATTTAGGATTACCACTTACAAAAGTTTTCAAATTTTCAAAATCTTAATGTTTCTTGTTTATTTTCACTACAAGATCACTATGGTTTCAAAATTTTATGATAAAATCGCTTACTAAATATATGTCAAAAAAATACAAAAACAACCATAACTGGTAACGCTATTATTGCTTTTAAATTAGATTTCTACTGATTATTGCCTACAATAAGTTTAATTTGCCACATAAATTTCGTTATGATACAATGACTGCACTGGAAACTATAGGGCAAAAAGCTTTATTTTCCTGAGCGAATTTTCAAAATTGAAGACACCAAAATTACCACAGCTGGCAGCTACAACCATATTTTTCAACCAAATTTCTATCAAACGTGGCGCATTCATAATCTGCACGATTCGTTTACTTTTCATCGAAAATCAGTTTCAATGCGCTAGGGTCTTTTTTTAAATTTTTATAGCAAATTAGGGAAAAGTTATCTTTTGAAGCTTTAGTGTTTCTACTAAAATTAATATTGTTTCGTTTACTTTCAGCTCAAGCGATATTCACAATCACAACAGTTCTGATGGGAGAAAATGATTGCAGTGGACAACACTACAATGTAAGCACTACATGTAATGCTCCTTGTACAAACGCAAATTTTGTTGCCGATGATTGCCCGCCAACTTACGATGAAGCAACCAAACCCAAAAGTGTAGCAACATCAAATTAGTTTTAGTTTTAATCATTCACTTGAATAAGATGTTAATATTTTATATTTTAAACGACAATCATAAGTGCAGAATGTTTGTAAAATAAAAGAATACTAAGAAAAGTGAAAAATATTTTTAGTCTATTCAAGTACTGACCTTAAATTGAGCCACAATTGAATTTTTAAATTCGATTCGCTTATTCCTCCTACACTTAGTATTAGCACTTTATATATTTACCTTTTGTTGGAACATATGTCGCAGGATTATTCCAAGCGAATAATATCCAAATTTCCACCTTTTGAATATGATCGACAAAAAATCGATTTTTATGGAAACAACCAGTTGTATTAATAGAAAAGACGTTATATATTATTTAATTTCAAGTCATGAATATTTAGCAGTCATCACACTATGCATAAAGTATACGCAGAATAGTATATATTGATATTAGAACAATCTAATTAATTCCAGTTTGCATTATTATTTTCATTCTATATATTTATCATTTCCGCTATATAGTAAGACTCAGATGAAGTTCATTAGTCTTTTTTCGCTTTTTTTTTTAATTTTTCCGCAACATTTCATTCATGTTGGCTTTATTTTACGATTCGGAGTAGAAACAACAACACTTAACATCACTATATTTCAGTTTTTCTCTAGTCAACTATGTAATAGATTCTATTTTTTTCAATACTTCAAATAGGAATAGTTTTGTAATTTCGTTTTGTATTTTATTGTTGGAATATTTACTTCACAGTATTGAATTTAAGATGTTTAAGTATAATGTTTCTTATAATCCTGTTCACGTACGAGAATGACTATGACAAGTTCAGTTCAATATTTGAAATACTATTTATAGTCATTCGCTATTATCAGTTGATGATAGACCATCTATAATTTTTTAATTTCAGAAGGATCTGTACTCTTATACTAATTTAACATGATAACTACAATAAATGGAACAGTGTTTCTTTCGAGACATTTCGTAGAGTACTAAATTTAAGTAAGTCTTGTATTTGTTATTTAGCAGACTGAATTTTTCATTAGAATCACGTTCTACTTTCATAAAAACAAGAAGTCCTATGTAGATATTGTAGATTTACTACATTATTCACTCCGAAGAAACCGTTTAAATATATTTCAAAGCAGAACCGCAATTTCGGGTGGGAGAATAACAGATATTTATGTATTTGTACTGAAAGTTTCAGGAAATAGTGGTTGAAATCATAGAGCAAAACGGCCAAATATGCCTGTTGCAAATTTATTTCTACGAGTCAATGAGCAAATGTTTTCTAGTCAACCGAAAGTCGTATTTGTAAAATTTGAGCATTTATTTTTTTCCCTAATAAGAACATATTTATTTTCTGAATGCTGAGTTTTAAAATCGCAAATTCGATCCGAAACCAGAGATGCTATAATATTTCGTCAAGGGTTTGAAACAATCTTGGCAATATACCATTACGATCTTTTGTATTTCCAAACATTTAGTAGAAACAGCCATTGCACATGATTATTACACCTATATTGTACATATTACTCATAGCCAGTATAACTATTTACTATTGCATATCGTAAAATACACGTCTCTGCATTTTGTATAGACATTTTAAATACGTTACATATTTAGTTCATGTCACAATATCAACATCAACATTTCACCTTATTAGACGATAAACTAGTTTCAAGTGTATATGATTAACATATTATTTAATCATTTTGTATAATACTACTCTTTGTGTCTATTTACATATCATCGAAAAATTCGAAAGAGGAAAAATAGATTTTTTCATAAAATATTTTTTATATTTATAATCTTCACTATCCAATAGTAGTTAGTCATGAATACATGTATGTATAGTCTATTTTAAAATTCACATATTTTCATAAAATTATCATAATTTGTGTCATATCTTCAGTTTCATTTATTTTCAAAGATTCGAATTAAAAGAAGTATCATAGAACATCAGATTTATTTGTTCAAGTACATACGTTTCAAGTATCATTTATAATATTGTGTATTGTCGAAGAATTAGTTTTATTTTGAATGTGTATAAAGCTTAACAATTTGTAGTTTCAAGGTACATATTCAACAGAACAAGTTTAGTTTGAATTGAAAATGCTGTTTCGATGGAATTGAGAAACTTCAATACTTTATTTTCATTGATAATAAATTGGATATTGTTTGGAAGTTTACTAAATTAAGCGTTGCCATGCAATAGTAACAAAAAAATTATATTTATTTTACAGAAATAGTATGAAACAAATTTAACAATAATTCAGGTTTCGCTAATTCATTAATTCCCTAATTTGGGGTAAATACTAAATAAAGACTGCTTATTTTAATCATATAAAAATACCTGCCTAAAACTAGCATTTAAGTTCACAAAAAATAATAAGGTAGAAGTTACAAAATACTATGTTTGCACTTTTTACCTGGGCACAGTTCCTGTTAGTCAGAGTGCTGAACCATTTTCGACGATAAATGTAATGAAGCCTCGTAGGTTCCTGATGCCTGGGGGTCTATTATGTATTTCGATTCCGACATCGGAATCTGTAAAATTTTACGACTAGCCAATGGTCGAAATTTCGTATTATGAACTATTTCGAAATCGAAATTTGATTCCTATTTTGAACTCACCTTGGAACTTAAATATAAAATTAGCTTCAAATTTGAACTGTTATGATCTGAGGCTATCTTATATTTATTCTTTGTTTGATATAAATAAATAAGAGCTAGGTTTTTGAAAAAAGATGATTGACGAGGGCGCAATCTCAGAAGAATTAGAAGAAAATATAAACTCTGAGACGAACCAACATATCTCGGAGTTAGGCATATGATATACCAAATGATGACGCACCTGACGGACAATCAGACAGAGCTCATCGCATAATGAAAACAAAATGAAAAATGATGAAGCAAAACAGAGAGCTTACGGACATTATTTTCGATTCGGCTACAAAGACCAACAAAAATTAAAATGAAAACTAGCTAATTAAACTAAAAACTAACACCATCGCTAACAGCGAAAAAGAAAGCAAAAAACTAAACTGTCAGACCAGTGTCGCGGCGGAAGATGCGGACGATGTATCAACAAATCGCCAAATGGGATTGGAGGTGAAGGATTCTCTTCGCTCAGCCAGCGAAATTCAGGCCGAAATAGAGTGCTCTCCACTACCATCAGCCAGGCCAACAACACCGATGAAATCCCTGACGGAACAGACTGCTACACAAGCCCCCAAACGTGTGGACTCAAATATTCAGGTTCCTTAATAACAGACTAGCCGTTTGAGCGATCTTTAAACTGGGACATCTTCAAAAGTACCCATCATTTAATAAAAAAAATAACATTTTATTCTACGTTGTTCGTCAAAAAATTGACATCATTTTTGATTTTGTGAATCTATCAATTAAGAGTCACAAAATTTCTTTAAAAATATCGACTATGTCAGAAACAATTTTAATTCACAGATTTTTTATCCACTGTGTTTCATTCACAATTTAAAAAACACATTAAAACTAAAAATCTCTCGTTAACCATTTACAACAGAGAATCGTGACTCACAGATAAAGAGAAATTTGCAATTGACGCCGTAGAAGCGGAAAAAAATAGAGGACTTCATATTCTAATAGTTGACCCGTGCTTGAGCCAAATATTAGAATGTGAAGTCCTCTATTTTTTGCAGGAGACCTAAATGTTCATCACTGCCACTGAGAGGACTGCCAACTAAGCGGGTATCGTCAAAAGTTCGTCAAGTAAAACTCTATAAACCTGCATAGTTCATAGTCATATCCTACACATTGGATTGTCACAGAACTTCCATCAAAATCTGCGACTGAATATCCTTGATTAGCTTCCATCTGACCAAAAGCCGGCATTTTTCATCAAAGAAGACGTCTTCATTGACATGCCCTTTCACTTAATGTAGGGGACAAACTGGATTGCTTTCCGGGTCGCAATGGCGAACGAAACTACCAGCAATATAAACATAGCAATATAAACTCTATCAGCTAAAATTCAGTACTGAAAAGATGACAACGCGATCCGAATTCGGATAAAGAAGAACAACCCTTACAAGCTCCCAGGATACATAAAACATCTCTTATCGAGAAAGAATAGAATGTGGAGAAGAGCTAAGAGAATGAGTGACCACAGCCCTAGAATGATAACAAATTAGCTTACAAACACCATCAGCTCTTGGATCGCGCAGCTCCTCAAACAGAAGTGGGATGGGTTTCTAGAAAGCATGGAGCCTGGGGATGCTAATTATTGGCACATGACAAAATACTTGAATAAGAAAAATAAATTTGTTGAACCCTCCATGCATAAGCCATATGGTCTAAAGTTTGACAGTACTGGGGAAGCGGAAGCCTTTGCCGGAGTACTAGAGCCGCAATTCCAGGAAAACCACTCTCTCGTAGTTGCTGAGTCAGCTGATCAAATCCTTGCGTGTGCGACAAGAGACTCTCGAATCAGACCAGATGACTTCAGGAAGATCAAGCAACTAGTAAGTGGATTAAATAAGTGGAAATCACCTGAACCAGATTCCATTGGTAATGAATTTGGGAGGTGTTTGACTGATAAACCGTCCCAAAAACAAATTAGAGTCCTTGACGGGTATAATTAAAGGCATATTCCGAATGAAAAACTTTCCTAAAAAGGTGTTCGAAGGAAAACCAGCGAGTCGAAGACCAAAGAGGGGTTGTAATGCTACAAGGAGGACGATGAAACCAGTAGGTTAACTTGAATCAAAGTAAAATGCACAATAGACCAACGAAAAGAGAGCATAAGAATGTAACGACAAAAAACCCCAAAACGAATGGGCATATTCGATAGATAAAGCCAATTTATCCCTGTCTAAATTCGACCTGAATACATTTTCTTCTGAGGTAAATTAATAACACCGACCAGCAATAGTAACATCTGCAAACTATTGTTCGTTATTCATTTTTCTCTAGCTTCCTGATTTTTACTCGTGTCCTATAGTTTTCTACCGGGTGGATGAAATAATAGAGTGAAATCTATGCATGTTCTTTGAATATATGGTGATTTGTGTGAAGTAAAATTAGGAACCACTTTAAAACGCAACGACAAAGATTGAAGAAAATTAATGTCATAAAAAACCATCATAGCTCATACTAGATAAAAATTTGTGGCAAATCAAGAAGCAATTAAAAATTTCTGAAAAACAAACAGCGTTCATTATTTACAAATCAACCAATGAAGAACAAAACCATCGACCGAAAAACTCAACATGTAAAGTAAACAAATCAAAAAGAAACATAAATTAGTACTTTTTATTCTTTCTTCAATGCATACAATCTAAACAATATTAATATATTTTAAAGAGAAAAAAACAATAAATGTTTCATATATTATCGCGACGTAAAGAAATATCAACAAGCTTTTGTATTTTGTTTTCCTTTTGATTGGTAGAATTCATAATTAAAATTACTACGTACATACTAACAGTATTAGTTTTAATAAATACTGAAAAAGATCATCGCATCACTACAACGATTTTTCATTATGATTAAATTTTTTTCCATAGATTCTTAAATCTTTCTACAAAATTTTAGGGGTGCATATTTTAGGTTAATTTCATTGAGAATCTTGATTTGGAAACGATAAGTACAATAATTGCATCCTGCTTGATTAAACTAATACTATACGAATAAGAATATTTGCAAAAATATTGCTAAAAATCAATTGTTTATCATTAAATATATATATTGCTTAAATGATATATAAATTACTCTAAGAATTGATTTTAATTTTTCCGAACTTATCATTGCTACTAACTGTTTGTTATTGTATTTATTATTTTTTCTTTCCAAAATAGGAATGGGTTCCGAAAATGATTATGGTAGGATTTGTAACGTGTATGCATTGTTCGTTTGTATCAATGCAGTTGTAACGAAGTTACTCGCGTTGTAATTATATGGGTCGAATGAGACGAAACATGCGAAGTATCGAGTCATTGAAGTTTAGCTGAATTATTTCAGGATTTAATGCTGTGAACGTTATTTACCGATGCTTCGACTAACTTTCTCGACAATCTAATGTATTGAAAATGAGCAAATTTATACGTATATTATTGTCAAGGAGAAAACGTTTGATAGCGTATTGCAAATAAAATTAATTTTTATCTATTAATATTCTGAAGCCACTTAATAGCTGGATCAAATAAAAAGGCAATCAGCTTGTCTGTGTAAATTTACGTTTTGATCAAGGTTGCTTTGCATTACAGCTGCTTACTGGTGTAGTTATATCTCTTATCTGCTGCATACGGGTGTAGTAATCGTTTTAATAATTCCTAATGTATTACAGGATTCAGTTTATTACCCGTATCTAAAAGCCGAACCAGTTTCAATAAAATTTTATATGAAATAAGTACATTAATGCGGATTTCAACGAACCCCCATATGCGACGATTTTTAAATATCTCAGTCGCCTTTGTTTGATTGAATTAATGTTTGCCAAAATTGAGCAATTAAAATAACAGCCAAAACATACTAACTTGTATTTTAACAACATATGCTTTGTAGCAAAAGCCAAAATACTGATAAAACTAAACCGCATAAAAACTCCGCGAATCTTCTAACAAACAAAACTGCAAGCAAACAGATTGAAAACCTGAACCAACTGCTCAAATCCCAAAATTAAATCTCAACTTCAACAGGCATATATCAGAAATAGATTTCTTCCTCTTCTGGATTGCCAGCAGCTGAGGATTTCTCATTAGTATTGATGGAAGAATGCGTGGTAGGACCGGTTCGACTATTGTTCGCAGGAATTGACTTTTTAGTCATTGTGGGGGTGCCCAGATTTGTGTTATGGGGACTGCCTGGTGTTACTGGAGACGAGGCAGTAACATATTGAACACAACTTTTCACTACATGCGGACCCTGCGTTATTGAGGCAGCAGTTAGAGTGGCTCCTGGAAGTGGTGTAGAAAGCTGTGTGTGTAATTGCTGATGTAGTGGCAGGCCGACATCAGAGCTTCGTACACGATATCGTTCGGGAAGTTTTGGATAGGTGTTCGTTCTGTAGAATAAAATGTAAATCGCAAACGAATCTAAATAATAGATAGTCGTTTATTTTACCGTGTAGCTGGATTTCCCGAATGTTGTGGAATAGGTTGCTGGATTATTGCTGGACTACTTCCTGTTCTCGAATGATTTGGCGTTATGTTTTGGTTCTGTGAAAGTGAATACAAATATGTAATTGATTGCATCTATCAAATAGAACGGTTCGAAGGTCTTTAATGAATAAATAATAAATTTTGAATTCTAGAGACTGTGTTTAAAACTATCATGTCTTGAATCGAATGCTTAGTTATTTAGTTTAGTGTGAGAGCAATGTTCAGCAAATGTCATAGCCAACCAGAAACTCAATTATAAACAAATAAAATACAACATGCTTCATACAAACGCGTGGCTCATTGCACATACCTTCTTATCAGCCAATTTCAAAGGAAACATTTGTGATATTCCGCCACTTGGGTTAATCGGTGAATTATTTGAATTGCTAGATATTGGTGCCTTGTCGGATTTCGTGCTGTAACAAAACCAAATTCAAACGAATTGCAAAAATCTTGTTATTGCAAGAAATTAAACAAAACCAAAACGCCACACAGATGCATTTTGAAAAAAATATCCATTAAAACAAGGTGCTTATGACTTAGTTAGAATCTTAATTATGATGTGCAGTTATTGTTAAATTAACCTGGAAAACCTGGAAAAGTACCAATTTAGAGGTACCTAGTTAGCTTACACACCTGGATAAAGATGAAAGTTTCATTGGTATTTGCTGTTTAATGCTGGCTTGATTGACTTTTGGAGCATTTGTTGCACTTAGCAGATTTGCAGGTGGTGTTTTATTAACTGTAATTAGATGTTGATAATGATCGTTTTATTTTCTTGATTTTATTGACAGATTTTTCTTCGTTTATATTAAGCGACTTGCGAGTTGTCTTGCTTAGAAATGCTTTCTTGACATCTAAATTTCAAGAAAATTGTTATAGAGCTATTGTTGGTTTGATTTTTATACAAACAAAAAAAAACAGTATCAAATTTCAATTGCTACTGCATCTAGCTAAACTTCTGAAATTTAGTGACTGACGATCAAATTATTTGCAAGTTTGAAGTACAAATATTAAATTTTAACTTACTGGATGCTGAACGCCACTTTTCATTGCGTTTGTCCGAAAGCGAGTGGGTTGAATGGTAATGTTCGTCTGAACTATGGGGATGGTTGTCATTGTCGGTATTTGGGCTTACATTTGCAATGGATAGTGGAGTCTGGAGAGAAAAAATAAATAAATTTAGTATGATTACACTTTTTTCTAGTTTTCAAAACCGAATGTTTTAATTTATATTAAAATTTACCCCTAATTCCTTATGAAACTAGATATAATTTTATTTCTTGACAATTATCGATATTTCGAGGATGATCCTCTTCTTCAGTGTCTATCAGCTTAATCCTAACGTAGTCTAAACATCTTATTTATATTAGTTAACTATATCCTAATTAAGTAATTGCATTTTTTTTATTTATATATTAATTAATTAATTTTATTTTTTACACTTAGTTTTGCATTATTACCCATATAATTATTGCTCAAATCAGCTTGAGCAAGGCTGATACTCAGTTGCCTGGTCGATGCTTAGTCGTTTATTCATGGGGGTTTTCCATATGTTTAGGCTTTCGTATGCACGTATGTAGTTTCGTAGCTGCTGTACGTGCTTGATCACCGCCACCTTGTCCCATGTTATGTTGTGCTCTTTCTATAAAATGTGTTTCACTACTGCTGATCGCACTAAAGTTGTGTTCCTTTTCATTGCTCGATACTCTAACACCAACTAACCGCTTTCTTTGATCGATGTATATTTTATCGTATTTCGGGCAAGTAATCCAGTAAGTTCCACACCTCTCTTTTTTCTCCTAGTCTAGAGCTTAGTTTGTCAACCCTACTGATAAGACCTGCCTTTACTTGAAAATTGGCGAAAAAACTATTGGAACTCTGATGGCTGTTCTTTGTTCTTCTTATTTAAATATCATTGTTAATTGATCGCGCTGTATTTTGTCCTTCTTTTTGACAAAATTTCCTATTATTTTCTCCAGTCTGCCAATGTTGAGTCGTGAATGAAAATTTTCTCCAGACGTGCGTGGGCTTCCGGGGGATACTGTACTCAAAAAGACCATCTTTTCTGATGGGTATAAAGTCCAAGAAAGGTATTATTTTGTTGTTGTCGACCTCTATTGAAAATTGGAAAATCTTTATGTGCTTTGTTCAGGACGCATGTACTGAATGTGTATTACACAGGATGACCTTTGTTCATTTCGGCTAGAATAGGCTGACTGTGTGGAGCATTTCCTCTATGAATGTATAGGTGTTCCGCGTCTCAAATATGTGGCACGTATGCGGAAGTTCGCTTCTTTTCTTCTATCATTGATCCTGGAGCTCCTTAAGAAATCTGCGAAGCTATGGCAGGATGGGGGTAAGAGTACATTGGGTCTTGATCGGAGTGATTAGACTGCCAAGTGCTTCTCTCCCAACCCACATACAGACCTTTAATAGTTTGGAAGTGCTTGCCTCTGAACGTAAAGATTTTTCCTTCATGCGAGTTGAGGCAACTTTGAAGTAGTATTTAACTTTTTTCCTCCAATCGATTGACTTATTCTTCTCATATGACCAATTCTCAAACAACCCCAGTACTTGTTTTGCCGGCACTCTTGGGAACAAAACCTTGACATCAAATGATACATCTAGCTCATCTTCCTCTATTGTTGCTACTCTTTCAAGCCGCTCTATCACCTACTCTCCATTTATTACTGGCCTATAACTAATCTTTCCTCAATCCATTTAGCAATTCTCCTTGTTGGTGCGTTTGTAGTGATGACAATATACTCATTTCCTGTTTTATGTATTTTGGAAAGGCATTTAATTCTTGGCAACGATACGTTTGGAACCCGTAGCTTGTTAGCTTTACCTATAGTTTCCTTGCAATCCTCCAAATTCCTTTCTACTCGTTTATATAATTTGGTAAGTGATCTTTCCTAAGGTCATGATAGTGTTCGTTGTTGAGCTTTTCCATGATTAATCGGTCATATTCATCCTCAATTTGCATGAGTGGAAGCTACTTCACTTTTAGATGCAAGTACTTCAAAGCTATCAAAAGTGTTTTGACTGAAATTTTAGAAAAGCTGAAAAAAGCTCATAAAGATATCCAATTTTCAATGGACGTCGAAAACAACAAAACAATACCCTTCTTGGACTTCTTGAGTTTACTATCTACCGGAAGCCCACGTGCATCTAGGGAACAATTCTATCCACGCCTCATCATTGGTATTCCCACCAAATGGCGCCCTATAAACTCGATGAACCGGCTATTATCAGTGCCCAAAGTTTAGGAAAGTTTTCGCTCAGATATCAAATGTATTGAAGATATAGTACCGAAATATAGATTTGACGAGAAAATAATTGAAATTTTATCAGAGAAAAGGGGGAGAAATAACAGCGCGATCAGTTAATTACGCTGTTTAAACAAGAAGAACAAAAAACAGCCATAAGAGTTCCAATCATTTTGTAACGAATTTTCGAGAAGGTTCGGGAAGGTCTTGGCCGTTTTGATATAAAAGCAGATTTGGCAAGTAGAGCTAACAAACAAGGCTCTAGGCTAGGACAAAAAGAGAAGTGAAACACAGCTTTGGCGCGATCAGCAATAGTGAAACACACCTTGGAGAAGGAGGACACAACATAACATGGGACAACGTTGAGATGATCAAGGAGGTACAGCAGTTACGAAAATTAGATGCATACGAGAGTTTAAAAATGTGAAAAAACCCTTTAAGAACAGACGACTTAACACCGACCAGGGCAACGGCGCATCACCCTTGTTCAGGCTGGTTTGGGTGGTCATTTTAAAGATAGTAGTAAACAACTAAATGTAAAAAATAAAGTCAAATAGAGTAATATAATATATATAAATAAAAATGCACATACGTAGGCAATTAACTAAGACCAATAAGACGTTAAATTTACATTTAGGATTAGAGCGATTGGCACTGATGAAGAAGCCAGATTACACTCCAAATATCGATATATGGTACCAAATTAAAATGCATCTAGCTTCTAAAGAAAAAATTGGTCTTAATATTAAAATATATGACGGATAACTGCTAAATCTAGTACATTTTATTATTTTCTAATCCGTCTACTTACATTTGGTGATAATAACAATCCCTGACTGTATAGCAATTCCATCTTCTTATAAAGCTGCTCCCGTTGCTGCCTAATATCTTCTTGATCGGCTTTGATTTGTTTTTCGATAGCCAATTGAACATTGCGTTGTTCTTCCAACTCTTTTTCTTGTTGCTCTTTTTGTTTCAGCCACGCACGTTTCTCGTCTTGCAGCTTATCCTGTAAATTTCGCAGTTCTTCCAATTGATCGTTATGCTTGTAGATAGTTTTCGGATTATCACGATAGGTAACAAGTTGAGCACGTAGATTGTTTATTGTTGTCATCTGTTGCGATATTATGCATAGTAGAGTGTGAAGATGATGTGAAACTTGCAGTGCTGCATAGTTATGATCTTTCAAAGATACATTTTCCGATTGAATTTTCAAATTATTTTGATACACTGATAGGGTATTTGAATTAGTATCACATTCTGATGCTATCGAATCGCGTTTATCAATCCCTTGATAATAATGATTGTCTTTATGAGGCAACGGAGCCATTGGCAATGTCGATAAAACTGCATCTCGCCAAGGAATGTTACTCTGTAGATTGGACAATGAAATCGAATGAAAGTGTTTGAATTGAGGTGATGCGTTCTAGTTAAATTATATCTGCTAAAAAAAGAAAGCAAACTAACCTTGTTGCGACGTTCATCAAAACCTCCGAACGTTTCAGCTCGTTTTGGTAAAATCGGAGATGTATAGTTTTCGCTTTGCCTCTCGCCGACCGAACTAAATGAACGCGAAACTGGAAGACCAGTAGCTGCCGTGTATAAAGATGATGCCAATTGGCCAATTTCCTATGAGTGAAAAGTATTTATCATTTATATAACTTTAAACTTTTATTCTATTTTATTTTTTTATTTAGAGAAAGATTTTTCTTTTAGAAACTAGATAGATTTTAATTTCTTTACAGATATCGAGATTTCGAGAGTAATCTGCCGTCTTTTTCAGTTTCTACCGGACACTAGTAGACAATGAAGAAGAGGTCAGATTACCCTCGAGATTTCGTTGTAAGTTAAGAGATTAAAATATATCTAACTTCTAAACGAAAAATTGGCCTTTAGATTAAAATGTTTTTTGAAAGCTAGTTACATCGCATTAAAACAATTTTATTTTAACTTTATCAATAAAAATATACTTTAAGATTTTCGATCGGAATAAAATATTTACCTGTACAGTACTTAATACTCTTTTCCATATTTCTACAGTATCACAGTAATTATCAGTTATTAAGTCTTTATATGTTCCAAAGTTTGCTAAGAACTCCTCTGCATTCATACTGTTCGTTTCTGGTGAGTTTTTCATTTCGTTTAAAAGACTCAATTGTATGAGAATTTTTTCTTCCAGTATGATTGCTTGTTCAATGTCCTTTTGCCGCATTTTATCTGTAAACATTTAAGCGATTAGTTTCAAATAGTTTCGAGTTTAAATAGATTTTATAAAGAAATAGAAAAATGTATGTGGTTCATGCGAAAGCATCATTGTACAAATAAGCATTGAAACGTTTAAAGTTATTTAGTAAAGCTGTTCATAATTCAGTTTCTTTAATCGCACATTTCTAGTAAAATATTTTCGCTGTGAAACTCATCTACAATATGTAGACAATATAATGCAATATCTACGTGGAAGATGAGTTAATAAAGCTGTAATCACGTTTTCCAATACACTTGCAACATGCAATAGACATGCAGCACTACACTTAAAAATATACTTATGTAATTTATAACGCCAATAGGATCCTCATGATTTTTTAGCTATGTTTTGGTCAATAATCTTGTGATGCTATGCTCTTAATATATTGTTATTATAGCTTAGAGAGTTATTCAGCTTGATAGGTCTTTTTTGAGAGGTTACCAAATATAATCTTTTATTATTGATGTCAATATTAAGATCAAGTATTCGAATACAAATGTACAGAATAGAAGTGAACATATATATATATATATATATATATATATATATATATATATATATATATATATATATATATATATATATATATATATATATATATATAAATATATATATATATATATATATATATATATATATATATATATATATATATATATATATATATATATATATATATATATATACATAAATAAATATAAATATATATATATATATATATATATATATATATATATATATATATAAATATATATATATATATATATATATATATATATATATATATATATATATATATATATAATAGGTGGTTCTGACCCATCTTTTACAAAAGAATAATGTATTAAAGAATAAAAAAGAATAATATTATTGTATTTCTCTTGAAACACCGTCATTTTCTATTTCTGTGTAGTTTATTGTTGTCATCTGTTGCGAACGAATTTCTGATGAAAAGGATTATAAAGACAGATCAATTCATTTTCTTGGAATCCAGTCGAATCCGTTCTGAAATTGTGTCACGTTTTTTTTTTGATCAGTGGTCAAGCTTGGGCGGTTCTTAACAGTTTTGTGGATAAAGTCTAGCCGTTGCTGCAGCTCTGAAACATACTCCGCTGTCGTCTTGGAGCCTCCTGGTTTTATCCTAGATTTGGATCTAATATCTTTTCTGAGAACTTCAATCTGATACGCTCTTCCGTTCAAATCTGTGCACATACTCCTTTCAAAGACACATTGCTCTTTATCGCATTTTCAATAAATTTTCCATTCAAGGATTCTTTCATCTTGTTTCGGTAAAATGGCCACTCTTTTCATGTTAACGTATTTGTGGTCTCCTTTTGGTTTATTCCGTGCATTTTGAATTTTGGTAGATAGTACTGCTTGGTAATACTTCCATGGTCCTCTAGTTGATTTTTAGTACTCCCAAATCTAAGGCAAAACCATGAAGGCTACGGAATACCATTCAGTTATCATCAAGTCATCAGTTATTTCCGCCACTAGCAACCGATACTGAAACCCCCAATCTACAAACTGTATCTGCCCATGAACTGGTGGATGGTTTTTTGACATTCTTAGCAATACCTGGGATCATATTTCGCAAGACAATTATGACTTAAGTTTTCTTTCTTTCTGCAGTTTCAATATGGAAGAGCTCCCTCAGCTGATGATGTTTCAAGAGTAATTGTCTATTGATATGCATATTCCCGGCAATGACTCGGCTTTCATTTCTTCCAAAAATCACGTCCCAAATATCCCTTTTTCTACAACTGCTTATAGAAGAGCTCTACTTGAAGCCCGTTTGACCAATTTCAAAGCATATACCAAATCGAAATCAAAGCATAAACCACAGAGTCCTTTAGAGTCCGCTTAGTGTGTTGGAGTTCCCCATCGTACAATTCATAAATGAAAGCATGCTTTATCGTTTCATTTCGATACTCCGGTTTTAACAAGGATAGGGCAAAAATGTCAAACATCCTGAGCCAAAGTTTCTCCTGGCTTTTGGGTTTTTCGTTTTTAACTGTGAGCAGTGTACATCTTTCAAGTGAGCAATACCGTACCGGATGTACCGTACCGTACCGTTTATGAGACTAGAATAAATGGAGTAATTTTCAACTGGAGTGGTCTGATCGAATTTCATGGCATGTTGCTGCATGTTGTTAGCTTGTTGCTTCATATCAGAAGCCATTTTCAGCAGGAAACCCATTACATGATTTTTATTCCACGTTACTTTATTCTTCTTGAGCTTGATTTTGGCTCGTTTCCTCATAGAGAAATTCAGAAATTTTCGCGCCGATGAATTTCGCTTCCAAAACCACGCTTAGTCATCATATAAGGGCTGGTTTATTTCCGACTATCTACAAACCGCATTTCCAGCACGCTATTTTAAGCTCTACCAACATTAACTCGCTTACCAACGTCGACAATATATTTTATTTTAAGTCCACGCTATTTGAAAAGAAATTCGCTGGTATTCACAATAGTCACCAAGGGCACAATTAATTAGTCCACTCGCTTTTTTTACGGTTGTTCACGTTTTTTTGATATCCAGAGCTTGTTCACATTTTCTTGATATCCAGAGCTTGTTCACAAATTAACAGTCACACAAATCTACTGAAAACTTGTGATTAATTGACGAACGCAAAAGAATCACACTTCTGACACCAATTGTTGTATTTCTTTTGAAATACCGTTCGTGGGATCGTGATTCTCTACGTTTTCAACTATAAACAGTTTGTTTAGTTGAAACTAAACACGTTTTTATTAAACTGATAATTGGAAGCCGTTCTGGTACATGGAATCTTCATTGATTGTTTGACACGCTTGATCAAACTGCTCTCTTTAGTTCGTCGAGGGACTATTTATAGTCGCATGTAGAGTTTCCAGGCTATTCTGGTCAATTATCAAATATTCATTTTTAATCGAAAATTCAGTTTTTAGTTACCAAGACGTTCTGGTCGATTTTTGCTTGTTAGGAAAAATGTCTCTAGATCCGTCTAGGTGATTTGAAGGTATATTGGGTGCATGTTGGATTTACGCAAAACATTTCAGTATTGTCGATCTTTCGTATCTTTGGAAAAATGGGATCTTTGGACATGTGATATGGTGAGCTGTTCGAACATGAAATGATGAGTCGTTCGATGATGAGACGGTGAAAAATTCTGTTCATTTAAACAAACGGAAACGTTTTATGAATGACTTAAGCTTAGAGTTTTACATTAGATTGGCTTATGTTGTACATTGCCTAGCAAAATAAGGTGTCGAGAAATATGTATGCCAAAATGCACTTATGGACAATTAAATGAATGACAGTGAAAAAACTAGAATCAGAAAGTTTATTGAGTGCATCAATTTAAGCTTCTGTATTTCCAAATTTTCTTTTTATTAGTTTTTTTTTTGGAACTAGAAAATATTCTTTTCGGACTGCTTTTGATCTTAATTGCATAAAGAATTTACTTTACTTCGATATTAACCGTATACTTTATTGTATACTGTTTACCGTATATTTCTGTTGCATTAATATTTAGCTGGTTGCTAGTATTTTGATCGTCCACTACTGTCTGATTTTTACTCAACTTAACTAAAATCTTTCATCGTCTCCACAATTTTTTTTTGTCAAAGATTTACTCTTTCCCAAAAAAGATTCCGACTTTTTTACACTGTCGGCTTTAACATTTACTAAATAATATACCATCGAACGTTTAAAGTTTACTCTTTAAACAAAATTATGGCCCTTTCAACATCTCTCCATAACTACAAGGATATCCCTGTAATTCTGACTAAGCTTTATCTTATTCTCTTCTCCATTCGCAGCAAACACTCTATAGGCTAATAATATGCATTCATTGATAGCTATTACAGCATTACTATATACTTTTCCAAACACCTTGAGTACTAACCAATACGACACTTTCTATTAGCGTCATAATATTTTGATTCATATTTGAATTCAACGGAATCAAGAATCCAAAACAACTAGCCGATATCATATAGATGCAAGTCAAAACGCACTAACATACCAACACCTTTGGTCTAGGTAAGTACATAAGTATGATAAAGTATAGAATTTACAAATAGAAATAGACTTCTTATCAGCTATGTGGATAAGATAACGTTGTGCACTGAGCAGGGCGAAATTTTCTCATCAACTTAGTCACGCTTCTAAATCCAGTGAATTCATTATTACAGGTGAACCGACCAAGACGAACGTAAATTTTCGAATGTAATTCTTGTAATTAGCAAACTAAATCTGTGGCGAAAGATGTAAACAATAAGTTTTTAGTGTAATATGCATAGCAAAACGTGAAAATGGCAGGCAAATATCTAATATTGGTGATATGTTTTATGAGCTCGTGCCGCAGTGGTTGGACCGACGACAACGTTACGATTTTGTGCCCGAAATATTGTAATTGTGATTTGTTCGATGGTGTAAATCGAGCTATTTGTAGGTATAGTTACTTAAAATGTGATGAAAAACAATGCATTGTACAGGCTTCATTTTAATTTTGATTTTAGTGATAAAAAGCTCATAGATCCATCGGTCGACGTACCTGACACCGTAGAAGTGTTAGATTTGAGTTATAATGAAATAAGCTCGTTGGAAGATAAATGCTTTCAGGTATGTAATCAATGTGAGACATTTATTTGGCCCTATCAATAATAAAATACTCGATAAGTTAATATCTGATATCATGCAGCGAATTATTTACACTTTTGCTTTTCAGGGGTTAAAATATTTAATTAATTTAACCATATCGAATAACGCGGTTCACACTATTTACCTCGACGCATTCTACGATCTAGCCAGTCTACAATTTATTGATTTATCAAACAATCGATTGGAATATTTTGATCCACGGATATTCGAAAATAATCTGAAACTATTAGAAGTTAACCTGAACGAAAATAAATTCATGACATTAAAGAATGAGCCATTCATCATAAGCTCTTCGATTCAATACCTCAGCTTGCAGAAGTCACAGCTAATGCAAATAACTAGCGAACAATTTGTGAAACTGCCACTCCTAACCAAATTAGACTTATCAGATAACTTTATGATTACTTTGAGCGTCACCCCTTTCATAGGACTGAAAAATTTAAAATACCTAAATATATTAAACAATCGTTGGACTACATGTCATGATGACTTAAAAATGACAGTTGAAGGGCTTCGGGCAAAACAAATTATAGTCCGTGTTAATGTATGCAATTATCGATTCGGCCCTAAGAAGTTTGAAAGAATGATGATGGCACCGACAGATGAAAATTCAACTGACGTGGCCAAAATCGCTGAAGCAAAAGATATATCAACAGTTTGGAAGAATTACACAACTATGAACAAAACAGACGACTTGCAATGCGAAGTAGAAAACCTAGAGGCCATTTGTCAACTTTATGATTCATGCAGTGAGCAATATAGCAAATTAATAGCAGAACAGACCATCAATCGTTATCGAACGAAATTAATCGATCACAACGATCGAGTTTACGTCGCCTTATATTCAGGTTTATTCCTGGGAGTTTTTGTAACTAGCTCATTTATCTACATAATCTACTTGATTTGCGGATCGAGGTATTGGAAGAAGCGAAAATTGCAAAGAAAATTAGCCGAAAGGAGAAGTACGTTAAATGTTTATTGCTTTGCTAATGTGATTTTGCCAAATTTATTGCATTACTGTATTGTAGCTTTGTTATCATTTTTATTTTATTTGTATCTATTCACAATATACTTTAGAGTAGGTTTTTGAGAAATATATGTAAGCTTATTTGTCTTGATTGAACATTTAACATGGTTTCGAACCAAAAGTTATTGACTGAATCAAAACCAAATACGAAACAAACACTAGACAACGACAAACAGACTTTAGCTAAAATTAACTGTACAGGATATCAAACTTATTGCTCTATATAATTAACCTCGCAGTAACAAGCTTGCTTAGTAGAAGTCGTAGAAACAATTTCACCTCATGCATATAATTTTAGGACGCATAGCTGCTTGTCGAAGCGCAACAGGACAACAAATTATTATACCACGTCCATTAAGAGCTGTTCGCCCTCCACCTCGTTCTTGTTCCCAAACTCAATCAACACGCTACGCTATGTCTCGTGCAAATCAACGTGAATTTCTACTAGCTAGATTGTTCGAAAGGCCTGAGAGACGCCGCAATCTGCTTCAAAACCAAACTCACGCCAGCCGGGCACAACAATCCTTTCCGTCTCAGAATCTGGATACGGAGCATCTGATACGGCCAAGTCCTATTGAGGACGACATTTCACCGATATCTTTAGCAGTACAAGATGCAGATGCAACAACGACACCGAGTCAAAATTATCAGCATGATATAGAAAGTACACAAACCCAGAATCAACAAAATCATCAAGAACCAACTGCACCAGAAGATCCGTTAATTCTACAACTTGAAGGTAGTCTGGCATTGATTGAAGAAACAACTTCTGAAACTATTGTAATAGACAGGCCAGAAACGCCACCTCCACCTTATCATGAAATTATCAGAGATTAATTTAACGACTGTATTTAAAAGTATTTCTACGAATAGGTTTTGACGCCGCATACATGCAAACATCGTTATAATATTTTGAATAAATGACGTAATTTTTTAAATAGTTTTTTATGCGACGTAGGAGATCAGATATCATTTTTGTTAATGAGACATATTCATTTAGTACTACTATGTATTCAAACCGATACTTTAATTATATTTTACGTGAAATAGGAAGGATATATATTTATTGTAAAAATTATATGAGCAAAAATCCATGTTTGCAATAAGAATTAACAGTTGGAAGCTTATGATGCAAATTTAAAACAAATGTACAATTAAGTATTTTATGAAAAAATAAAAACAGCAGTTGCCATGAAGACAAAATTGTATGCGAATTTCTATTTTCGATTTTTAAATGTTCGATTGTTCCCTGTTATTGTAAGGTCTAATACCTAAGTTTTCAGGTAAAAATGCTTGGGTAAAAACTTAATTCTGCAATGTAAGAAAAAACCAGGAATATCAACGAACCGATTTCGAGTAAAAACTGACAGAACCAGAAGAAAAACTAAAAGTGACGTTTGGTTTTATAACTTTGTTCCGCTCATTCTCACACAAACAACATTAATTCAATTAGTTGCGGGATTACTTGATAGCAAGAACCACTTTACCAGAAATTGCCAACAAAAAAAGTTTGGGTAAATTTTTACAAGATGAGAAGCTCTGAAGCCGGTAAAAATTACGTAGTTTTTCAGCTAGGGAAAAGTTAAAAGGCGCACAAACCAACCCGAAACTGAGTTAAGGAAAATACCTATAGTTTCAATTATTTAGATTTCTTTTAGGAAGTAATTATACAAAACATATATTTAATGCAATTAATAACTGTTTGCAACATTTATGCCCCACTACAACTACTAGGATTTCAGTGTTAAGGATTATGGTTCATCATGCACCACTGTGTCTGCATCTAAAAACTATTTATAGAAATACATTAAGGCCATAATATCATTCTGTCTAGTCTACTTTGGCCCAACACAATTGAACATTACGATGTAACTCACTACAAATAAAAATATTCGTTTTCTATTAAGTTTAGCTCTTACCTTCTAATTCACTATTTCCCATTGCTTAAGCAAATGATAAGGTTTTATATATTGTATTATTTGATTTGTATTGCACGGGTTATGCTTATGGTTCAAAATATAAAAGAAAACTATGTACAAGTCTAAAGGAATATCATATGTATGTCTACATTTCAAAAAAAGATAAACGAAACGATGAAGAAACGATACAGAAAACACAAAATTATAAGCAACAACGTTGCAGGAAGCTTTAGACTAACTTTATACATTTATGGATTTATAATACGCATAATGAGTGAGCTTTTTCCGAATATTTAAAAAAAAATTGACTTCACGCATAGGCTCTTAAAATACTAGGAAAAGAAAATACTTACAAATATATTCGCGCATAGTTGCCTGTTTTGCATCGATTAGTCTTTGTTTTTCTTCTGCTGTTAAGTCATCGGTTTCGTGTTCGTCATCAACAGGACACTCTAGAACAGCCGTCCTGCAAAGAGAGAATTTATGAAATTTTAACTGCGCTGAATTGATAAAATTAAAATTGTTTAGCACATTCACAGTAAATGAGGTTTATTTTTGAACAATTGAACGATTTTTATATTAACTTTATCTCGACAATTTCAAGCTACAAGACTTATCCGAAAAAATAACGTAATAAAACTCACATTCGATGTTCTTCAAATGAATCTAGCATTTTAACTTGTCTACTCCAAAATATTTAAGGAAGATTTGAATTTTCTTTCGACTTGGAGTAACTTTATTTCCTTATCTTCAAATGTTTCCAAATCTTTTGCCATGTCCTTTTCTCTGAATATCCAGACTTATGCCTTTTCATATTTTATTTGCGAAAACAACCTTATCTCTGTGGAACATTTTACTGATGTTGGATGCTATGCGAGTTCCGTATCTTGCTATAAGTTCCTGCCATAATTATTTTAGCATTTTCAGATGTGTTAAAGTATTTATTACTCTTATTCGCTTCAAACTGGGATACTGTAGTCAAGCCCGGAGTCATCATTTCACATACCTTTCCCATGCAGTTGAATCAGTTCAGCGGTTGACTCAGTTCACTCGCACTTTACCATTTCTATAGGCCTTAAAATGAGTGTTTATCGCTCCTTAATATCCCTCTCCCAGAAAAGCGCAGAGTTTACCCAGACAAATATTTTCTGCTCAAAATCAGCCGCGGGTATTTAACTTCTTCTATAGCATCTTTGATTATTGAATGGCAGCATAAGCGGCAAAGTAGATCCCCTGTTATTTTTTAAGTACCACTTGATGCTTAATGTACAGATGCTTAATTCCACTAATTCGCAGTACAATATTTGCTCCTATTTACTTAGCTTCTTTTATCTGTTATTTGTGGCTTTGAATTCTATTCTTTTATTCGCTATTTTTATTTTTTTTGCTTATTTTTTGAAGCTTTCCTATTTAAATAAACAAACCTACCTATTTAAATAAACAAACCTTTCTGCCGAAGCTTGAGTAGCCAAGTGAATAGAGTGCCAGATGCAAGCATTTGATGTCTACGGTTCAAATCCTAACGGGATCAAACACTGGGCATCTAATTAGCTTAGCTCTAAGAAAGTATCCGCGTTAAATCAGGAAAAAATTTAATTGTGAAACTGATCACTCCATATGGGTATACAATGATTGTGAATAAAGGCTCTATCAATTTCAACCCCTGACTATGTCCCGGGATCGCAGGACCGATTGCAGACAAGAGCGCTTCTTGTTCTCTTCTGGAGCGGAGGCACTTGAAGGTAGTGTACGATGCATCAATTTCCTTAATGCAGTATTTGCAGTATTCCGTCCTGACTTTTCCCATTCTATGAAGGTTTTTTCCCAAAGTAGTAATAACAGTCAACACTGCGTTACCTGATACCGTGCGGTAGCTGCTTGCGATTCAAAGCGCTTCTCTGCGTTGGACGATCGCCATCCTAGTTCGATAGTTTTCAAATTTTAAGGCGATGGTCCATACCTCCGCACCATACACCAGCATTGAATGAGCCGCGGCCATAGACAGTTTGGGTATGACGGTTGGTATCCTTCTTTTCGTCAGAATGATAATCTCAATTTTCATGATTGCTAGCTAGAGACCATGGTTTTCCACCCAATTTCTAACCTTTCTCATTACTGGATTTAATTTGAGCTGAGCAAGGTGGAGATTTCTGTAGGTTATGATACCTGCTACATCATCCGCGTAACTTTTCAAGAGCACATCTTCTGGCATTTCAAGACACAAGAAACCGTCATATGCAGCATTGTACAGATCTGGACCCAGGATGTACTCATATGCTGCTCGGGCAGTAATATATTTGCGGAAATGTCCCTGTTTTGTCTCATATATAAGGTAACGATTTTTCAAATAATCTAGAACCATAGCTAAGAGATCGTTTTTCCGCTCGAAGGGCTCAAAATATCTGGCCATCTCGCTGAATTAAAAGCGTTTAGAACATTCAGTATCGCTAGAAACACGATCGGCCTGGCCTGGCCACATGCAGCCTCGGCACGTTCTACTGCACCGATTGCTTCGCTGATGCCCATTACGGAACCCATGTTGGTTCTTCGGAAAGTCACCGGCCCTTCGTATTGCAGCCTGTAGCTTCAATAGTCCTTCTAGGGGTTTCCCCACCATATGAAGCATACAAAGCGGTTTGTACGTAGATGGTGTGTTAGTATTTCCCTTTCCCTTCGGAATCAAAGTAAGTCGCGCTTCTTTCCAGCGTGATGGAAAGACACCCATCAACAAACACGCATTATACATTCGTAGCAGCGTTAACGGCTGATTCTCCAGCACAGCTTTCAGCACGTCCGCTAAAACGCTGTCGGGGCAATTGCCCTTTCGGTTCTTCATTTTGAAAGCAGCACTACAAAGTTCGTCTAGAGTTAACAAAGGAATATATGTTTGACGGACCATGAGAACGTTTTCCATCCTCGTGTGATGCGCCGGGAACAGCGAGTCCGCGATGTGCTTCAGCGGAGCCGCCTTCATGGATGGGTCAGGATCCATTTTACTAAGCCTACCAGATACTAGTTTGGAGCCCAGCTCCATGGATCTCGGTTTAGTTCATCGCAAAGTGCTTGCTACATTCGATTTTCCTCACCTTGATAGCCTTTTCAAGCTCTTTATTGTGTTCTGCGGCAGTTTGCTCTCCCGATAGATAACTGAGCTTGACGCTTGCACGCTGGAGTTCTTCGTTTCATTTCCACTGTCTCTTCGGTCCACAAATAACAATAAACACAAATAAGGAGATTGTCTCCGGCGTGGCATTAAGGTGTCACACGCTCGCATGGGGAAGTTCGTCAGCGTTATGAACCCCGTTTAATCTGTCGCTAACCCTATCCGACCTGCGCTGTTCTCGCCAGCAAAGCTGCCGACGAGCAACTCCCAAAAGATTTCTCCTATCTAACTTGGAAATATTCCAGCCAAGTATTTTTCGACTCGAACTCCGCGGACTTTGGCTTTCCTCCAATAGCAGGAAGATTATGTAGCTATTATTACTTCTAGAGTACTCCTCCATCACACTTCAGTCCCTTGTCAGTGCTGAAAATGCTTATGTCAGGTATAGACTCGCCGAGCCCCGGCGGAGATACCAGGTGCTGAACCCCTATTTAGTACAACCATGTTTAATCTAGCCCCTATTTCCATAATTAACTTTCCGCGTGTGTTCTGGGTTGGCATTCTCCATTCCAAAGCTCTCGTGTTGAAGTCTCTAGCCACTACCGCCTGACAGATCTTATATAGTATCTTCCAATGTTTCATTTTCCTGCGAAATTCTCTAGTTGAGTCGTTTGGTCACAGGTTACACGTCTAATTGACTTGTATACTTGCAGCTTTGCTTAGCCGTAAGTATGAGTACTTAAGGAAGCTTTATTGGGGAGCTAAATTGACACTGCAATAACTGTTGCCCCACCAGTTTGATTTTCTCTCTTATTAATGTTGTTACCTTATATTGTCTTTCGAATTTATTTTCTATAAACTTAAACTCATATCAAGTAAAATATAAAATAAGTTGAGACATTTCCCATGATTAAAACAGACCACAATAAAATTACCTAATTGACTGTATCCACACGTTTTTATCCTTTGGATTTTGTACTTTAAGCTCATACATTTCAGGATAGGCAGGGTTAGATGAAATTATATAAATTCCACGAGATTCAGTTCCAGCCTTCTCTCGTATCAACAATTTTTGTAAAGAAACTACACCAGCCTAGAGAAACATGTAAATAGCAAATAATTATCTACTGTAATTGTTATATTTACTTTATTCTCTGGTGTGAAAAACGTATATTTATTGTGTGAGCTCTCTTGTAGAAAAAATAAGCAATCTGTTAAAACCACAACCAACACATTTTGCATCTTTGATCGTCCTTGCATTAAGGTGGCGTAGCCCTCAAATCTGAAATAGTCAATTGTTATCTCGCTTCATGAACATCAATTCTAATTAAATACTTTAGCTTTCTATTCGCCCACAGATCGGATTTCCGAAATTGTTTATTCTTATACATCGCAAAAGATTTAACGTCGATGCACTTGAAAATTTCCAGTTGGCGATCTTCTTTCTCTTTTTCAGCAACCCTGGCATCGACATCTATCAAGATTCCCTTGACTAAGGCCATTGCCTTTTGTAGTTTTTCATGCTCGTACTTATCTTCGCGAGAGCTTTTGAGCAGGGGGTCTATGAGCAACGGATATTTGGTTAGACGCTGCAAAAAATAAAATTTATTTTCAGATTATTTTCGGTGAAAGCGATGTTTAGTTTGCGAATCATAAGGCGACACTTGCACCCTGAATTTAGGAGGAGAATTTTTATGTAATTCAAATCGAGCTCTTTTCAATACGTACTTGTGTAACGAATAAAATGCACTCTGGTATTCCTTTTTTCTTCAACAATGGATTCTGCTGACAGTGTTTATACCACTCTGCAAAAGTTTGGTCGTCAGTCATATACATTTTAAATGTATCCAGAGCCGATCGGTGGTTTGAGCAAAATTCACCTGAAAATATTATAAATGACTATAAGTCGTGCATGTTTACTATTAAATCTCGGTCTCTGGAAATTTCCAGCACTATCATTTGCATAGCCATCATTTTTTGTAATGTATCATTTTCAAACAAAAAATTGCAAGAGAACATAATGATGTCTGGTGGCGTCTATTTGCATAATTGTAGTAACAGACAAATAGTACTTAAAGGCTTTTCCACATTAAATGAAATACATTTCGGGAAATGACAAGATATGATAACGAGTTTTATTGAATTTGTTCTATTTTCGAAATAAAATATATAAGAATAAGTCATTTCTTAAAATACTAAGAGCAATAACATGATTCAGAATCCATCGATGTAAACAAATCTTAAAAACTTACATACGAAGCAAAACGTTATGTGGACATAGTGTATTGTGAGAGATAAAGTGTTTTCAAATTGCACATAAAAAGTAAGTTTCGTGTCATCGCACGATTGCGTAATTTTAAAAGGGTATAAAAATGCATTGAACATTTCTTTAACGTCCATAGTCTGTTGTGGCTTCACGAAATGAAAAAGTATATTGTTCTGATTATTTTCTGTGCTATACTCGTTTTGTTGAGAGGTTTGTCATTGTTTTATGTAGTGTTTGTGAGTAATTATCATCCCTCATTTATATAGGGTTTCAAATCGAGGCCCTACCAACGAAGGGAGGAAAACCAATCATCAGTGGCAGCATGTTCGGTCGAAAGTGAAAGTAATGCGGAAGAGTGTGGTGAAATTACTTTTGGTTTGGTGCTTGTAAAAATAAAAGCTTCTTCCGAAATCTGTTCAATGGCAGTTCGGCTTTTACTTATTTATTTATTTATTTAAGATAACGTGCAAACAAATTTACTAGGTTTAGTTAAGCTGAAACCTGATCTGTGACTGATATGTTTATGCAGAAATATAGTTTAATTAAAATATAGAACCAATTTTTCACAGAAACGTAGTAGTGTATATATGTGTTTTATAATAAAACAGTTACATAAATTAAATATGTATATCAAGCAATAAAATTCCGTAATAATATTCTGGATATATTGTTTGTTAAAGTTTCAAAATGAGTAGTCGGTTCCTTTAAGCAAGTAAGCCAATATTTTTAAAAAACATTACTTACCGTATGCACTTTTTAGTCTTTGCGCTGAAGGTCCAGAAAAGAAGTCAAGTAGAATATCTGCAATACTGTCCACGATGGGGTGTTCTCTCTGCTTCAATCGCAATTTTTTCAAGAAACTGAAAGTGTTTAAAATCAATTATTAGAACAGCCGGCTACTGTGAATGTATATAGCGTATTGTGTTCTTATCTATATATTGTTTAAATATCTAGAGCTTTAGAGAACGGCACTAGATGTTGAATAATTAAAATTTTGGGTAAGATGCGAAATAAAGGACGAGTTAGATACTTTATCAATTGGATGATTGCATTAATTGCAAGTATATATTTTACATGCATATCGAAACCTGTGTTTCAATGTTGAATGGTATGAAGGTCAGCAAGTGAGTTACAAAGTAATTGCGGCTTGTGGTGAAGTTCTGAGTCGCCTCAGACGAATATTACCGTCCAACTTATGTTTTGTAATTCCTTATTGAAAATAAACAATTAGTATGCTCTCCACAAGATAAACGACAGATGCACGTATTTACTCGAATTCTTAATTTCAACCAACCTCATTTAGCTTAATATAGATTATCTTAGTTGTGATTGATATTACCCTGGTAACTCCAGGCATAACAGATAGTGGCTACAGCTGGCAGGTGCCTGGCCTGGCGTGGTTTTTGAAACACCATTGATTATGCTGGAATATTGGCAGATCTAAAATCTTACCCAAAAAAAATGTTCAAAAACGTAAAAAAAAATAGTCACATGGAAATACTCGAGCGCGTCAGACATTCATAGTGTATACGCGCTTTGTCTTTCTGATAACTGATAGATATTAATCTGACGATTAACTAGTGGGGGGTGGCCGTAAAAAGGGGCAAAAAAAAAACAAAAACAAAAAAAGTTATTCGAGCGTGTCAGATATTCAGAGGGAATGTTAAGTGAACTCAAAAAAGTGTCCTATTTAAATGACTGACGATTTGGACGTGACCAAAAGCCATGACTGATTTTTTAAAATGTAAAAAAAATGTGACCTTGAAATACTCGAGCGCGTCAGATGTGTCAAGATGTGCTGATAAATTAAAGCTTGAATGGGCAAACAGAAGGGACTATAGAATAGCCAGGATATCATGATCTTCCTGCGATTCCACCAAGAACAGGAGAGGATAATATGACTGATAGCAGGCACTTTATGAAAGAGGAGCGAGATGGAAGGGCACACCATCGAGCGTATTCTCTGTAAATGTTCGACCATAAACAATAAATGCCTCAACATTTTTGGTTCCTATATTTTTCAAGAATTAGCAAAGGTGGCTAGTACCGATACATTGAGTTAACTGACTAAATCTAGCGGAGTAGTCACTTGACACCTTTAACTAGCCAGCAGAGGGTGGTAAATGGATCCAAACTGGCAGCCTAATGGAACCGTCTTCTATAACCTAGTCTAACCTAAAGTTTTAGTAATAATAGGAATCGTATGTGTCGAGTCGCAACACAACGAACTAATAGGAGCTCAAACGTTGTGAATAATTTCATCTGAAACAGTGAAAGCTATGGACGACAGCATAAAGGAGATAGTAAAAAGGAATTTTCCGAGCATTTGATGCAAAGAATATTAAGAAAAGTGTTTAAGTCTTCCTTAATGACTGGTCCTTAGAAACAAAGTGACGCGGAAAGTGACTCATTAATTAGTGGCGAAATAGAATGACGACATTGATACTGGACGTCATTGTTTTGAAAAACACACATCCGTACGTTTTCTGCCATAACATCAGCGCTTAGCAATTCGAACCGAATTTCCTACTTTGAAATAATCCAGATCGCACCAATGAAAGCTGCGAAATGTCACGTAACGCCATCTCTTAGCATTTACAATTTCGCTTCCGAGCATAGCACTGAGCAGTAAAACGAAATGTTCACCAACTAAATGAAATTTCACCGCAAACTCATTTTGCTTGGGATTTCGCGTTTCATTTCGTTTCATGAAAAGGATAACACTATGCTTAACTGTGAAAAACAGGCTCATTTCACGAGTTAGCGCAGTACAGCGATTTATTAAAGCTTGTTGGACATTGAAGCTTTTGCGTTTAAAAGAAAAAAACCTGTATTAACGCTGCAACATCGGAAACAACGCTTGGGATTGGCCAGAAAGCGCATGTTCTCAACTACGGAATGGAGGTAAGTAGTTATTTGGGCAAGGAACGGTTCCTCTGCGACGGTTTGGACAGTTTTTTCTTGATAAAAGGAAGGACCCTAAGTAGATAACATGACATAATTTCGAGTAGCGCCCCTTACCGCATGGAGTGATATATAGTACTACTGCAACTAAACATGAAAAGTTGCTGGCACAGTAAATAAAGTGGATTAAATGCTACCAAATTGGCATTGGATATTTTTCTGCTTCGTACAGCCAAGACCAACATAGGACCACTTGAGATTGAGAGAGACAGAGAGAGAGAGAGTATTCTACTCTCCAGTGAGCTGGGCTGATTTGAGAAGTTTATGCCAACAGTGATTTGACAGCTTTTTTAGTGAATCAACTTTTTTTATTTCCAAAACAAAGGATTCAAAAAAATTTCGTTCGATTTTTTGATTTATAATTGTTTTTTGCAGACGAAAATACCGTCACAGCAAAGGATTGACTTGATTATTGTTATCCGGACTCTGTTCCATGAAAATCAATCGTTGACCGTTGTTTTGGTGACTTCAAACGTGGTCATACAGAATGCTCAAATAAGGTGATTACCCCGCAAAACATAAAAAATCCATAGCATTGTTCTGATTAACCGTAAATTGGAGATGACTGTCACCGTGAAGATATCGAAAGATGATTCAGAGCGTTGTTTGGAGCTGTTTAATCGTGATAATAAGGATTTCTTGTTCCGGTACGTCAAAATGGATATAACATTGTTATACTACTACACCCCAGAGTCAAAATGTCCGGACAGCAGAAATTAAACGGCACCACATGATAAGAAAAAAATCGTTTTCATCAAGACAATGCACCGTATGAATATTAGCAACACTGATAGTCTATGTTTCATCATTTAACAAGAGTACCTAAGCATCTGCCGTGCAATGTATTACTCTCAAACGACGACATGATCAAAACAGCACATCTAAAGATTAAAAAATTGAATCAAAATTTTAAATACTAACCTTGTATGCAATTCCGTTAGTTCAGGTAACCTGGGAAACAACTTATCTAACTTCAATCGACTGAAATGCCTTTGTAAGCTTTCCACAAAGACCTTCTGCATGACTAGAAGTGTTTGGCAGTGATGCTTTTCTGTCATTATGAACTCGTATATGTGTTCTTGGCGTTTAACCTGAATTTGAATTAAAAAAGAGTTACTTTTATTCGCCGTTCGATTACTATCAATACCTGTTTATCCTTCAATGATTTTACAGTCTCTTTTGTTACGCTCGGACTCCACGAATCAGGCTCTTCAGCAGCAATACCCCAAATGGGATCCGCTCCAAGATCATGCGGTCCAATAGGTGGATCATTGAGAAATTCTCCTCTGATCAGAGGTGTGTCGTCTGAGTAGCTATAAACACAAATGTCAAAGTATATTAAATTAAAATTAATTATCAAATATTAATATTGTTCGTGAAATTCCATTTATCGTTTTTAATGCCATTACTGACTCATTACAACATTGAAGCGTGTTTTCATCAAACGCAAAACTTTGTCCTTGCTAAACAAATCATTTCTCAAATGTTTGCAAATCAAATTTTGCTTGCTTCTATGTATTTCCTTTGAATTGCAAAATGAATCAAATGCTAATCATAAAAAATGCATGTTAATATGTTTCTACTCACTTTATATGATCGTTTTGATTATGTCCATCATAATAGTCCCGGCCATCGTCATGATGCGATGAAGTATGGCTAAATGCAAGCGTAAAGTAAATGAAAATTGGAAAATAAAAACACAGAGTCGAATCAAAATAAACACAATAATTATAAACTTAAATAAAACTAATAATGCCAACTCAAAATATATTAAACGAAATGCATGTACGAATGCTTCGAGTGAAGTAAGCAAACAATATAGTGGAAGATAGAATTTGTTTAGATTAAAAGAGTACATAGATATCAAAGTTTGGCACAGCTCTGCCATTTAACAAACGGATAGCTCGGTTTATATTTCATTATTTCAACCCAGGAACCGACGATCAATGATATTTAAGTACTCCATAAATATGCTAAAAATGCCTTAGTTTGCATTATTAGAATTATAAAAAGATCTTAACAGTAGTAATAGTATGGTAGCAGCAGTAGATCGTAAGATAAAGAGAATATTTGATATCATCTTAAAATCGCAGCCAAAAGGAAGAAAACTTGAATGAAGTAACTAACTATAATGGAAATTTACTTAAAACCAAAATTAGAATATAACCGTACTTGAAACAATTATAATTTATAATATTACAGTTTCATTGTATTTCTAGCTGGCTTAAATGTGCTTTGTATATCGATGTGGTTGTTTTTGTATTATATTGTATGAGAGTATTTGTTAAGAAGATTTCATTAGATAACATAGATCTGAACATTTGTTTAAGTACATTTTATAGTGAATTAAGGAGAAGATAAGAACATTTTTTAACATTTAACATTTTTTCGGGTTACTAAGAAACTAAACATAATGAACTAAGATATTAAAATCGCTTTTTCTGCTACTATCAACATCGAGAACGAGTGTATACACAATAACTAACAACATAGTCGAAATTAACTTCAAAGTTCAAATCGTGCATACAAATTGTAAGGAATTCCATAAAATGCGAAACCAAAATGGAAAAACAGTACGCGACATGAAATGAAAGGTGTATCTCCTTTTCCACAATTAAAGATAGAAGAACACACGCGTGGCACAAAGGCGCAGATGACTTAAAAATAGTATTATTTAAAAATTTAGGTGCGTATTACTATATTTTGAGTTTGCTCATGAACTGAGAAGAAACTACTTAGACCGGTGTTACTCGAGTTTTTTTTATTTCGAACATGTAAGAGATAACGATAAAAATCTATTTTCCAAAAAATAGTACATTTCTCGGAATAATTTATCGAAATTAGTAAAAATTAGTAGATTCGATGAGAAATTTTTATTTTTTCGACCGAACGATAAACGAACGACTTTTTTGTTTATATGAGTCCATCGCACATAGTAAGACGTTATACACCTGGTAGCATTCAGCTAAATTACATTTAGTTAAATTTTCTACATATATTGAAATGAAAATAGTCAGTCTATGTAGAAACGAGAATAAATAAAGTAGTATTAAATTTTCAACAGTTTATCTGCTGATGTAGAGCAATGAGCCATGAAAAATATATGGTTCACAAAAAGGTTCATACCTTCTTTCAATGCGATAGATAAGCCCGTTAAAGGAAATGGAGTGCCACTATACGAATCAGCAGACAGACCAGTAGACGATTGAATCGATGTGAATGATTGATTCAGCAATACAATCGTTTACTTTTGCTGATACTTTGCTGGTGTACTCAAAAGTGAATATTGATAGACTATAAGAGTTATTACAGAATTATTACATAATTGATAATAAGATTATTATCGGAACACCAGCCGGCAAATCTGTTTAGATTCTGTTGCAAATCATTGCAGTCGTTAAGATCTCTAACAACTTTGAACTTAGCCGTCATTAAAATAAAGCAAAACAGAGGATAATTAAAGAATATAGCCTACATTATTAATAAGAGTCCGGATACCTATCTTGTGAAACACCAGACGTGGTTCTAATTTCAAATAACAAGACACCGCGAAAGGCTACACGTTGGATTTGATTCGTAAAGTAAGAGTCAACCCAGTTCAAAAACAAGTTAGGGAATTGAAAGGAATGAAGCTTAGCTAGGAGTATAGAGTGATCAAGCTTAGCACAGTCAGTTTGGAGGGTAGCTTCGGTTGATTTGGTCGCTTTATGAGAATTGTAGATTTTGGTTGTGGAAGAATAACCTTTCAAAGAGCCTTGCTGGTACGGGGGCATAATGGATTTGCAATGAAAGACTCCAATATCGGTGATTATGGCTTTTATAAATTTAATGATGCAGGGGAATTTCGCAATAGGTCGGTAATTGCATGCGTCATTACGATTTCCTTTCTTGAACATAGTATAGTATTTCAACAAGCGTAGAAAGATGCCTGATGTTAAGGATGTATTGAAAATACAAGCCAACGTAGGTGCTAGTGATAGCATACAACGTTTTAAAAACAAATTAGGTATGCCATGTGGGCTAAGTGTTAGATTATTTTCAAGTTTATTAACAAATACGATAAAGGTGTCCTCGTCAATTTTCGAAACCAGAGACTCATTATAATTATAAATAGTAAGTTTTATTTCAATCGAACCATTCGTTTTTGGGCTATCGTCGACCAAGCAACTGAACTTGAAACTGTAAAATATGGAGAAACTCTAGTGCCGCGCTGCTCACTAGCCAGGTAAAATTTACAAGTGATATTCTTTTTAAAGAAGGAAGGGACTCATTTGAAGACGGCCCACGGCCAGGATGGTCAATTTAAGTTACTACTCCGTAGGTTAGGTTAGGTTAGTGAAGAGGGCTGCCGGGAACGTGGCCAGCATTAGGCCACCAGTTTGGGCCCATTTCCCACCCTCATAGACAATCACACGCATTCACACTTACAGGATTCGAACCCGTAGGCCCCGTAGCACGCCGCTTTTCGGCCTGACGCCTTAGCGAGCAGAGCTGCCGGGCCCCCTACTACTCCGTAAATCGTTGAAAAAGTTATATTGGAAGATGCCAAAATAAAAAAAGAAATAGCTCGCAGAAATGGTAAGAGTATCAGATACTACAATTTTAAATATTCTTCACGATCATCTTGGCATGAGTAAGTTCAGTGCAAGGTGGCAGCCGAGAATGGCCACGCCACATCAAAAGCAACAGCGCGTGAAGTGTTGTGGACCTCTGTAGTGAAGACGGGTGTCGAGTATTAAGTCGAATCGTTACTCGGAAGGGATCCTATTGGCCGATTTTAATAAATACTATGAAAAATACTACGCTTCAATTTTAGAGTGGTCGAAAGAAAAAAGGAAAATTAGCCAAAAGTATCCTCCCTCTGCACGACAACGCGCCTCTATTCAAGAAGATTTGAGTTTTTCGTGGAAGAATAGTAGAAATAATCACCTCTAACAGGAGCGTTAGAAAGATCTCCACATCTACCTTGATGGAAAATAGTGTATCTGAATTCAAAATTTCACTATTTTGAAAATTTGCACAAGGCCGCGTTTCTGTGTTAGGAATAAAATGAAAATCTTCAGAGCTCGAAACATCATAAAACTGATTGATTTTCGATTATATTTCAATAACTTTGGCGTAGATGAGTTTTTCTCATTTTTTGCTGTAGCACTTGGTTTGTCTTTTTGTTGGCGGAATCGTCCTTAACATTGAAAATTTTGATTATAATACATCAGATCTAATACGAATTTTCAATGTCTGCTACGCAGCTAAGGAAGATATGACTGGACATTTTTGCGCCTAGCTAATGGTTGGCAGCATTAGCATGATTGGCAATTTTTCTCGATTCCATATTTACACTTGCTTTTTTTACACTTGATTGCATAGCTTTTAAGTGAATGAGATTAAATAAACAAGTAGGAATCGATTAGGTTAAGATTTCCTGGCTGACACAAGGTCACGCATATAGCTATTTGTCCGTAGTAATATCAGGTATAAATACCTGAACCTTAAAGGTTTAGTCCTAGTGGCCATCGAAGGCCCCGTACCTATTGGGGAACATACTTGAGGTCCACCACCCAGGGCTCACTCAGATATCACTGTCTGGTTTTAATCGTTGTCTAGATTATTCTTATCTGATTCAATTTCCCTGACTTTTCTAACTGAGGAAACTATTTTGGTTTACATAAATCTGCAGACTCACTTACGGTTTGACACGTTTACGTATTTAAAGTTTATTATGCAATATTATCAAGTATAAGGGGTTCATAGATTGACGATTAGTGCAAAAATGGTGTTTACATTGTACTTTAAAAAGCTGATAAAACTATAAATCAATAAGGTAGAAAAGCAAAATATTGCTAATTGTATGAAAAAATCACATTAATCTGCTTACAGATAGATCATGTTTCACGTGAAAGATTTTTGAAGGTGTATATCAGGACATCGACTGAAGTGTGTAAGCAATCAGGTCACATAAACTTATTGTTAGCCAAACGTAACATAGGATCTAAATTGAATTCAAAGTCATTAAGGCAAAAGTGTGGCCATTTTTTCATGGACAGACAGAGTTGACCGTGTGATGACAGGTTTGAGATTAGCTGGAAAATTATAAATGCCACTCTGAATATTGAATTGCTGCTTCCAGGATGATCTTAATTTAGATAACATTTTTAATACCGGCTTCAATTATTTTGAAACGTTTAAACTTGGATATCTTTTTTATTTGAATGCAGGTATTCAATTTATTTAATAACATATTTTTCCCAATTATTTTAGGCGCTCAAAGTAAAAGTTATGAGGAAAACAAGAGGATAAACTTTGCCGTGTATGCAATGGTGTTCGAGAAATTTGGGAAAACGCAAATAATAATTATCATAACGAATGATTGCATTTTTAACACTAACATGACTACGGAACAAATCATGCAAGCGAACGTAACACATACACCAAAATCACAATAATTACGAACTGACAAGAACGTTAAGTTTGAATTTTTACCTTTCATACAGTCAATTTTGAGTGGATGTGTTGAAAAATTTCACTACAAAACGCTTTCACTAAAACTATACATAAAACAGTTGAGAAAATAGCAACATTTTTCATTTCAATGGCCATATTTTAGTATTTACGACAGTCATTCACTGGATTCCATTTCTGTTTTTACTTGAAAATGAAAAATGTCACTTTTCATAAGCTATGAATTATTTGTTTTGAAAATAAATTAAGTCCTTCAATTGCCAAGCAAATTAGAGTTGAAAGACATTATCAACGATCAAAGAATCTCTCAAAATTATAGCTTTTTATCCAATATTTCATCAGAATACTTGAAAGAACATTGTAATGTTTCGAAACAGTAAAAAAAAGTTAATTATTTTTTGGAAAATAATTCTGAAATAATTCAGAAATAACAGTGAAGCAAGCATAGTTGAAGGCGTATAGAAATACACTTCTAACATAAATAGACGTTACACAACGAATTTTACTCGAATTAGAATCTAAAATCAAAGAAAATAAGGAGAAGAAGAAGATGATGAAGAAGAGGCATCGAAATTGTTTTCTATTCGAAAAAGAGGTAAACTCAACTTTACTTCAGTTAAAGAGACATAAGTATGTACGTAGAGCAACAAATAGATTCTTTAGCTAAGAAGCAGCAGTTCAAATAAAACAACAAGTCTTTTTGAAACGTTTTTTCTGTATCATTTTGTAGCTGTTTTTGATTGTAAGGTTTGTTTGAATAGAACTGAATCGAATTTGGTATTTTTTCTTGTATTTGCATTGATGTTATTAATGTTACCTAGCGTGATGCGATGTCACGCCTAATTTGTTAGCGACCAATCTCCAAGGGGAGTAGCATCCGGTCATTTTCTTGCCGCTTTTTGAGTTTTCGACAGGAATTCAAAAGAAAACGACAAAAATTTTAATCTTTTTCTGATTATGTACACAAAATGTTTTGTTTTTGAACAAACCTATTAATTCTAATATTTGGACAAATTGAAAATCATATTACGATATGCGATTGTTACCGAGTTGCTACTGAGGAATGTTGCTTTTATTTTTATTTTACAAAATTACAGCACCAGCCTCAGGGAGTAGTCATTGTTGTGAAATCAATTATAAGGTTAGTTATGATTGATGTTTTCAAATTCAAATGATTGAAAAAATAATTCACTTCACAGCAAATTGCTTTCAAATCACAACAATGGTTGTCCACTATGCGCAATTTTGATATTCTTTAATCGTATGACAGACTATACATTATTATCTCTTTTCTTCAATAAATAATTTTTTGATTGTTTTCATTTTATGGACTACTAATGCAAAATGTTGTGGATAAAACAATTGGGGATATTTGTCAGTTGGATGGAATGCAATTGGCTTTGGATGTGCTTGCTAAATTTCTCTTCTTTCACAACTAATCTAATATCATCTGTGATGTTGTTCAGAATAGAACCAATGATTCAATTGTCAATTTAACGCATTCAGGTAGTTTCCTCAAACAAAAGTTGCAGTGCAAGTGTCAAAAACAAATAAAATTAAATCAACGAATGATATTTGCACAGAAAACATAATGCACTGGAGTCAAATCTTGCCTGTACTTGTCATTAGCAATGAGTAGTATACAACAACAATATTTATATTAAGAATTAATTCACTCTTGTACTTTTTTCATTGCTATATTCCTGAATCATACATGTCAATTCAGAGTTAAGGTGAGCAGCATAAGCAAAAATATAAAGCAAATCATAAGCATACTATCATATGAATAAATATGGAGCAAACAACTTTATCGATTCCCAGAAACTTAGATGTATGAAAAAGCAATCATCTAAATATATACGCAGTTATATAATTGTCATAGTTTAGTAGTTTTTTATTGTTATTGTATTACGTGACTGCATTTATACCTTGTTGGCAATTGGACTATATTAGAACAGGTTCGGTATTTTCTGTATGAAACTGATAAAGATACGTCGAAACTGAATATGGTAGTAATTCCAATCGAATTACAGCAATTTGCCATTTATAAGTGGAATTAAGAAAAAAAAAATGAAGAGATAAAACAAACAAAAACGAACGATATAAAAATAAACTTAAAATAATTCTCTTAAGAAGCGGATTATTTAGGAGAATATACGAATCAATCATAGGTGTAAATGCTTCGGAGATTGATTAAGATTGACATTCATCTAAATTATTACCTGTAAACACTCAGCGGTTTTTAAACGCATACCAGGCTTTTTATAATACTGTAAGCACTTTATATTTATGTTTCGGATTTTGAATAGTTTCAGTAATTGCCGATTTATTTGAATCGTTTGATTTTTTTAATTGTAGTTCTAAGCTTAAATTCATTTGAATTATACATACTCACTAATTCGAATAAGAAAATTGTGAAATAAGAGGCAAACTATTCACCTGTTTGTAGATCCCTTTTTCGTAGAGCCCGACTTCGAAGATTGCTGTTTTGATGGTTTACCTTTGCATTCGAGAGCATGTTCTTTGCATGTAGAAAGGTTGATAACTGTACCGCACGCTAGTAAAAAAAAAACACATGTTACATGTAAATATTTATGTGTTTTAATTTTAGTGGTGAAGAAAATATGAGTAAAATATATGTTAATTTTCGAATATATGTTACTCCGATAAAAATGTATGCCAAAAACATTTTGTATTTGTAGTATAACAAAAAGATAAAATCCTTGTTTTAACATCGATTCCTCTATTAACACACAAGTTTGCTTAGTTTCAATATTTTTAGTTAACTGTACCTCATATCTCCAGGGAGTTTTTAACAGATACATCTAATATGTGTTGCGCATGCTGTGTATCCTTCTATCAATATCTACACACTTAATGTATCTATTGTTTACATTAATTTGTATGAAAAATTGCTGTTTAATTTAAGACTTCGTTATCAGAAATAGGAAAATAATCTAGCTAGCGCAACGCTTTAATCTCTCCTTCCCGTAACGTGAGCAATCTTACCCTTTCCCCTCATTTACTTAAAATTATATCTATACATTTGAAATGGAAGGTAGCAATTAAAAGATTTTAAAAGGTCAAAGTAGCAATCATCCGGTTCTTACCTTCACAAGTCGTCGATTGTCCCTTTGTTTTTGTTTTATCCTTTTTCTTTCGGAAGAAGAGCGATCCACGTTTTCGTCGTTTTTCCGGGTGGTCGGAATATACCTCACTGTGAAGGATAATATTAATTAATACGAATCTTCGACCATTTGTTTTTTTAAAACACTCTAAATAAAATTTTATTGAATTTCACTAATACCAAATGTCTATAGTTAATATACAGAAGCAAAATATGGAGATTAATGAATTCTTAAAAAATATTTTAAATGCTCCCATTTAGATCAAAGCCTTAATGCATTCATTCCGAATTTGAATAAATTACAGAAACAATAAAAAAAAAGCGAATCACATCAATACTTACATCTTATCTCTAGCGCTGAGTAATGATCGATCATCCTGATCTTCACTATCAGAGAGATGTCTTGAGCTACACAAAGAATATGCAAAGAAAAAGACACACATTCATACGTAATATTGAATGAGCCAATCAAAATGAAGATTATGAGTAAAAAAATTTAGTTTTTAATGTTATTTCATACGTGTTTCAAGTATTTGTTTTTTTTTATGTAATATTTACACAGTTGAGCCCTAATATGCTTAGATATCAATGTTTCAAAAGTGCAATAAAGAACTACTGTCACACTCAATATCTTGATGCACTGCAAACGGCTAAATTTTATTTACCGATTACGAAGCATTTCTGAATGAAGATAATCGAAAACATTGAGATACTTTTTAAAAAAATACTTTTCGCGAATTCTTTTTCTGCTAGGAAATATCCAAATTAAAAAAATGCGATATGTAAAATGCTATTTCATCTAACAACAATAGCTGATTAAAGTATTTTGCAAACATAAATTCAAAACAAGAATTGGATTTAGACATTCGTGAAGCGAATTTCATAAAATAAATGCTAATAATTCGACGTTTATATGAATTTACTTTCGATATTTACAAAAATACCTTCAAGCATGCTTTTTTTATTTAAATTTTCTCATTTTTTTTATCAAATGAAGTACTTACGCAGTTATATTACTATCTTCCTTTTGCCCGGGCTTTCGAATCGGTGCTATTGATGGTGTCGAAATACTTTTTTGCAGCGGTATTCGATTGATAACCAAAGGCACCAAAATGCTTTTAGCCTTAATCCGTTCAAAATCCCGCTGAAAATTCAACAAACATTTCACTACTACCTAGACAAACTTGTGATTCGATGTCTTACAGCTAATTCCGCTTCATTTAATGAATGTGTCGATATTCCACCCGTACTATTTCGACTCGAACGACTGTGAAGGCGTTCAGCAACTCGTATCGATTCCTGCTCTTCACTATCTAAACTCGACAGGCTAACGCTAAAAATCGTTGAATTTATTAAATATAGCATACTATCGATTTAAAATTTGAGTTATTAATTTCAAATTTCAATGATTTTAAAATTTGACTTTTTAATAATACAAAACAATTACCTTTTATGTGAGCTTTTAGTGCAGTCTGTTAGATCTTCAGCTCCAGTCCATGATTTTCGTCTATCAGAGTTTTGAAGGCTTTGAGGTGGCGACCATAAACTATTATTGGCATTAACAACCGCCGTTAAGTCAGGAAGCGATGGGCACGATGAAAAAATTCGGGAAGAGTGTAACTAAAAGGAAGGATGGATTTCAAAATTTTATATATTGTATAGTATCGTAGTTTTTAATAAGTTAAAAATAAGACTATATTTTATGGATCTAATGTGGCTCTTTGAAGTTTTAAACCAATTAAATAGTAAACTAATAGCAAATTGCAGAATTTGGATGAAATAGACTTAAGTAGTTGTATTGTTGTAACTCCGCCGATCGCAAGTCTAACTTGTGATATGCCGGTCCCAAGCCCGGAGAAAGGAGGAGGGTTTGAGGCAACGAGGTAACTCTATCCTCAGTAAAACTTGCATAGTTGCAGCCTGATGGCTGAATTACACCTAAGCGTCTCAGGTCATTAGGGAGGATTAGTCACGTTGTCAGACCTGCAACATAGTTGTGTGAACTTTGGCACGAGGCAAGTCTCCTGAAGCAACTATCGCCGAGGCCCCCCATGGAAATGGTTGAGCGATGTGCCGATGATCATCCTTGTAAAAAACTTCCTCTGTCAAGAAACCTGGAACAAAAGCCTCGGATTGGATGGATCAACAACGACGACCACGCAAACGCACAACGGATTACTCTCTCGGAACCTGGAATGTACGCTCCCTGAACAAACCGGGGGCCGAAAAGGCCCTCCTTCATCAGGTCGAACAGTACAAACTGAGCATTACTGCAGTCCAGGAAACAAATTGGTTAGGCTACGAGATCAACGACAAGAAATCGCACACCATTTTTACAAGCGGCAAACCATCGGGCCGCAAGGAGTTTGGAGTAGCATTCATAGTGAATAAGCAGCTTAAGTCGCGCGTTACCGACTTCAAACCCGTAAACGAAAGGCTGTGTGCGATTCGCATCAAGGCGCGATTTTTCAACATCTGGCTCATCAACGTGCACGCTCCCACCGAAGTACAAGATGACTCTGTAAAATACGAGTTCTATGCCTGCCTTGTAATTCTCTTCGACTCACTTCCTTCAAGTGATGTAAAAATGCTACTGGGAGATTTCAATGCAAAAGTCGGGAATGAAAGTTCGCATAGGGGGACCACTGGAGGACACGAAGAATGCAATGATAACGGCCATCGTCTAATTGACTTCGCTTGCAGCAGGAACCTTGTTGTAAGCTCAACTTGCTTTCCACATCGTCGCATTCACAAGCAGACCTGGAACTCTCCAGACGCACATACCGGCAACCAAATCGACCACGTCCTTATTAGCAAGAGATGGGCGTCAAGTGTTATGGATATTCGGTCGTACCGCGGAGCTAACTGTGACTCCGATCATTTCCTGGTGAAAACAACATACCGGTGCAGAATTTCCTCAGTGCACCAATCGAGATTCAGCCCTTCCAGAATCTTTGCGGTTGAGAATTTGCTGAGCGACTATACGGCTCAGGCGTATACGACCGCGCTTGAGGAAAGAATTTCACCAATGCTGCGCGACTCTAGCAACGTAGGTGTCCACGAGTTCTGGGAAGAGCTCAAAAATACAATCAAGAATGTGGCAGAAAACGTTGTGGGATACAAAGCCCGACGAGCGCGAAATGAATGGTTTGACGAAGAATGCAGAAACTCACTTGACGCAAAGAACGAGGCCTACAGACAATGGGTCCAACGTGCAACCAGAGCCAAAAAGGAAAAATATGACGAGCTACAGCGAATATCCAATAGAATAATTAGGCGTAAGAAACGGAAATACTTTGACGAGCAGTTGCTGAACATTAATATAAACCTAGTTAGTAAGAACACCAGAAAAGCGTACAGATTAGTAAACACTATTAAAAACGGCTACCAACCGAGGACTAGCCTCTGTAAGGACAAAGATGGAAATATTATCAGCGACACCGAAAGTATTAGCAAACGATGGGCGTCCTACTTCGAAGAGCTTCTGAATCCACCATCAAACATCCTGGCAGCAGAATCTGAGCTCTATGACGATTCCGTTGGTCAACCCCCATCCACACAACCCCCTACAGTAGAAGAAGTTGATCTCGCCTTGCGTTCACTGAAAAGGAACAAAGCGCCGGGCGCTGACGAGATACCAGCAGAGCTACTCAAGTCTGGTGGAGCGGGTTTATTAAGTGCGCTACATCAACTGCTGCTGCGAATATGGGAGACTGAGGTGATCCCAGACGATTGGCGCAAAAGCATAATCTGTCCCATACATAAAAAGGGAGATAAACTGCGGTGTGAGAATTACAGAGGCATCTCCTTAGTCTGTACGGCCTACAAAATCCAGTCAAAAATCCTGGAGTATAAGATTAAAACGTTCGCGGAAGAAATCATTGGCGAGTATCAAGGCGGTTTCAGATCTGGTCGCTCCACAATCGACCAGCTCTTCACGGTCAAGCTAATTTGGCAAAAGTGCTGGGAATACGACGTTGACGTATACCAAATCTTTGTCGACTTTAAACAAGCATATGACAGCATCAACCGAGGCGCTCTATATATAATCATGCTGCAATTTGGTATACCGGCCAAATTAGTGAGACTTGTAAAGATGACGATGGCCAACTCCGTCTAGCAAGTCCGGATCCAGAACAGATTGACGGATCCTTTTGAAACTTTGGGTGGCCTGAAGCAGGGCGATGGAATAGCGCCCACGCTGTTCAATCTGGCACTTGAGTTCGCTATTCGGGCAATGAACCTAAACACCAGCGGTACGCTTCTTTTTAACTCGACACAATTGGCAGCTTACGCGGATGACATTAACATCATGGCTCGAAAACTGACCGATGCAGAAGAACTTCTGCTTAGACTTGACACCGCAGCAAAGGATGTTGGACTACGAATCAACGAGGACAAAACGAAAGTTATGATGCAATCTAGGACAAGGACGCCAGCGCACACGACCATCAACGTAGGGGACCTTTGCATCAAATTCGTGGACAACTTCGTTTACCTGGGTAGCAATCTATCGAGTGACGCCAACGAAACTGACGAAATCAAGCGACGGATACAACTAGCAAATAAGACATTCTTCTCGGTCCTCCCCATTATGAAATCGAAATATGTGGCGCATCCGGTACAACAATGAGTTGTAAGAACTTTACGATGAGCTGGAAGTCTCCAAGATCGTCAAATTACAACGGTTACAGTGGGCTGGGCACGAGCAACGCATGAATGACGATCGCATGCCAAAACGTGTCATGAACGCAAAACGAGTCGACGGAGCGAGGCCAAGAGGAAGACTCAGACCTCGTTGGGAGAGCTCAGTGTATGCGGACGCCGAGCAACTATTGGGGTTCCAAGACTGGATGACGCGGTCACGTGACCGAGACAATTGGAGGAAATCGATCCAGGCGGCCACGGCCCGACGTCGGGCTGTTGTGCCACGTTGATGATGATGAGTTGTATTGTCGTAGATATCGTAGTAGATATCAACATTTCATAGTAGTAGATATTTATTTGGTTCATATTCAGCGCAGGCATACTCCCCCGAAAAGAACGGGATCGATTAAAAAATTATATACAGCGAAAAAAAACTTAATAAAATTTGGAGAAATTGTAACACATAATTAAAATTAAGAGATAATAATTAGCACTGAAATATTTTAGTGCTAGCTTGATTTTTCATTTTTTTAATGAGATTTCAGTACATGAGATGAAATTTCAGTATATAAAGTCAAATTTAAACTTTAAAAACTACATATAAATATAAACTTTGAGAATTAGGCGACATAAGGAGGAAAGAAACGAGAGAAAAGCTGTTAAAATCAAGAATATATATATTAAGGTAAACTGGAGAAAAAACTAATTAAAGTAAACTAGAGAAAAAACTAACTAAAGTAAACTGAATAAAAGTAACGGAGTTTTGCATCCTTTTTCATGTAGACAACAAGTAGACAACTTTTCCGTTGAATAGACAACTCCTTTCAAACAAATCAAAATATCACACTGGTAAACAGTTAAGGTCTTACACAATAAAATTGGCCCGGAAAAAAATGAAGCAAGAGAATTATTTTATTTAGGATTGTATGCTGAAAGAAATTAAGCGAAAAGCGTTATTTTAAAACTCATTAGAGAACCTTACCCTTTACATTAACCGTTACACAATTGATATGGCAATGTACGATAAGTACTGTTTGCTTTGCGCTTTTGTTTGAAGAGCACTAATGGTCACGTATAGTGAGAATGGCCAAAAATAAGCACGAGTTCACCAAGGAGTGCATCATAAGAAATTTTAAAAAGAATTTTACTCAAAACACCTAAAGAAGGTAGTGTAAACACTATCCATAAAGGTGGACGCAAGAGCAATGGGGATGGGCGAATGCCTTCATTATACGAAAAATAAATAAAAAACAATTTGCATTATCAGCGCAAATTCTCAATCAGATCCCTTGAGTGTTACTGATAGGACCATTAGAAATCGAGCCATTGAAGCTGAATGTCTTGCAAGAAGGCCAGCGTCTAAGACAGGGATATCTAGAGTAAACCAACAAGCGAGAATTAAATTCGCGAAAAAAATATCAGAATCGGACGCAAAAACAGTGGAAAACAGTTTTATTTTCAGATAAATCAAAAGTTAATTTGTTTCAGTCTAATTCTCTGATAAGTGTCAACGTGCTATCTCTGACAAGTATCAACGTCCTTTTTAAATATTGTCATCATATATTAAAACACGGAGCACGTTCTGTAATGGTGGATGTTTCTCTCGGGCAGGGCCTGGACCTATTATAAGAATCGAAGGCAACATGCATAGATTCCAACACAAAGAAATCCTGTAAAGTTACATGTGGGCATATGCAGAAGAAGAAATGTCACGTGGTTGGAAGTTTCGGCAGGATCACGATCCAAAACCTACTTCAACCTTTGTATGTGATTGGATTACAGAGAGGTAAATCGACTTTCTGGATTGGACTGCGTAATCACCTGACTTAAACTCAATAAAAAATTAGTGGAATATAATCAACAAGCGGTTTACGGAACAGAAATATAACCAAAAATACTTGCGCGTAGCAGCCCTTAACGCTTCAACACTTAATTTCTGTCCAATGTTTTTTCACTTGCAAGGTCTTTTGACAGAACATATATGGTATTTTGACAGAACATACATATATGATTGACATTTGTCTAAATCTAATCGTCACTATTTACCTTTTGCGTCGACATGTTTTTCAAAAGTTTAAACATATATTAATTATTAGTGCTAATACGATAAAAATTAGTTAAAATGAAAATACACGGAGTATAATTTTGAAAGTTTTCACGCCGAATCCGAAGAGAACAATGAAAACGATTGCGAAAAAAGTTAAAGTATCGGAAAGAACTGTAAAACGGGCAATTGAAAAATGTTAAATGGAGGGTCCCCTTATAGAAAAAACAGCGGAGTGGACGTCCTAGTGGGCCCTGTGACAAGGAATTGGAGTTCAGTGTGTTGCAGGCAATTCTTCAACTCGTGATATCACGAAAGAGTGTATCACATTGTAATCGACAGTGCGTATAATTAAAAAAGGAAAAGCGTAAAGGCATATAAGAAACAAAAAATGTTAAAAAAAAGTGCAGCGCAATTGAGGAAATGCATTGAGAGGGCGAACAATTTTACAAAGAAAATAAGAACGATTTCTGCCTGGTTTTGGACGATGGAACGTACCTCATATTCGACTTCAATACGTTTTCGAACCCTCAATTTTACATCTTGCTGCCAGGAGAATACATTCACACAAGAAGAAAGATGAATTGAGTTCGAAAATTTTGGTGCAAAAGCTTGGCAGGGCATTTGCATGCTGTAAAAAGTATTGTTCACAACAGGTACGTTGTGGCACAAAAATCTACATCAGAAACTACTGTTTACTACCGTTTGTAAAAAAGCATAACATACCTATAATATTTTGACCTGTTTTAGCTCCTGCCTATTACTTGAAAAATACGATACAATGGTTTCGAAAACATCGTGTGAGTTTTTTAACTTGATGAAAAACCAAAACATGAAAAACCAAAAGATAGGTCATGGAATTACATGTTTTTTTGCACCAAGGACACAGTTTTTTTATTTAAGTTGCTATGGAACAACCTGAAAAATATTTCAGTTGGGCTGGGCATAAACTCGCACTTAATAACTTTGAATACTCTTTTAGTCTTGACAAGCATTCTGTGCTCACGGCGGTTAGTCGACAAGCTGTTTAACTACGGAGAAGCTTAACATGAGACTAAGAGAAAAATAATACGTGGGGAGTAAAAGTAAAATGAAGGAGAAGTAAATAGCGGAGAAAGTAAAAATAAATGAAAGTTATATCAAAGAAGATGATCACACTAGAATACTTTTTTACGGTAATAATTAGCATTTGCTTCAAAAAAATCAAACACGTTAAATGGTTAGTGAATTTCAAGATTTTAAGAATATCTATCAATTGTCGTTGGTGGAGACAGTATTTCGTACACAACGAAAAGTAGCTCAATTTTCCTGATTTGATATCACGTAATGTATTTAGTTTTTTTTATTTAAATAGTATACGTAGCATAATAAACCCACCGAACTAGTAACAAGACCGCAGGCAACATAACTTTGTTTTTGTACCGTAGAATTTTTCATATGCACCACACTCTCCCGAATGTTTTGCAGCTGATTAATTGTGTCCTCTGTAAATACGAAAGAATTTTATTATTTTGTGTTGCTCAGTTATAAAATAAATATGAGTATTGGACGCATATACTAAATTTCGCTAAAGCATTCATGATATTTACCCAAAATACTGTTGTACTTAGTCCCGGGACTGTGTGGAGTGACACTTATGATTGGGACCATATTGGTGGTCATCGTGTTCGACGCCGTATTGATGGCGTTCATTTGCTGTTGTTGATGGAAATTGTTTTGTTGCTCGGAACGATGCGAGCAATTTACTAGTAGTCCTTTCGGTTGCTTTTGTTTCAAAATACAGTTCCTAGCCGTTCTGCCCACATCCTTCGACAGAGGATTTGAATTTAGAAAATCAGTTACCAAATCGATGTCACTGTCTTCATCTACAAAATATAAAAGAGAGAAATAAGTTAAATGGCTTGAATTAAGTGTTTCATTTGTTTTTCAGCTAACTTTATCAGCATATGTAATATGCAGCGTTTGGAATTGTATTTACAGTTATCACAAATTTAAAAAATTTTGGTTAGTAACTAGAATTAGAGCAACCTAGTTTACTTAATCAAAATAAAATAATTATAATAATAAAATGACCTTTAAATTATATAGTTTTTGGTTTCAGTGAAATAGTTCATAGTTTAATGGTTTCATATTTAGAATTCTTAAAGTAGAAATAAGTGGCATATATCGCTATTGTTAATTAAAAATACAGATTCATACGTCAATTTAGAATGCTTGTCTGTAATAACGGTTCTGATTTAGATTTTCCCAAAACATCTTTAAATCTCATTAAAATTCTAATCCCACGACAATCTCACAAGTAAACATTCTTAAATTTTGAGGTACTTGAAACAAAGACCCATTAAAAGCAAACGAACCAAATAAAACAGCGAAAACGTCACGCTTTGCATTAAATTATTCGATTCACTCGGCTGGTTGCTTTCATTAATTTTCATATTGAAGAGTAGCGTCGTAACATTGAACTTTACCTACAAAAAAAAAATGCTTTGGTGAATGCAAAAACGATATCAGCTTGCGAATTTGTTGGTTTTATCTTCTTGAGACGACACTCTGGAGAAAAGTATCTTCTATTTAGCAGCAACAGCTTGATGTAAATTTCACGTGCACAAAAAATATACGTCAAAATAAAGCCGTTCGTTTCAAAGTAGGTGAAAATAGGTCAAGTGAGATTTTTCGCAAATGCTTTAGATGAGAACGACGAAAATTATTGCATTTAGGTTTCGTCACGCTTTGCATTCCGATTTTAGGTTTGGTTTTAAATATGGCGATTTGCATGAAATGAATCCTATGAATTTTCAATGTTCTGACGGATGCATATTTAGGTCGAAAATACTCAAAAGAAAAAAGTAGAGATATTCTAGGCACAGAGCGCGGCCACTACGCTGTTAAAAAATGCAACACGCATCAAAAAACTTATTTGTAGGAGGAAAGTGGGCGAAAAATATATTTTTAATCAAGTTATTAGATTTTCATGAATTCATAATAGACCGATATTTGAAAATTTCTAAAATTTGGTCAGTCGCCATTAATTTGACAATTTATCACATTATAAACCGTTTTTACGACACGATGACACACGCAAACGCTATTTCAAGTGTACAACTATACCGATAAGAATCCATTCTTATGAGCTATCGCCGATAAGACAACACGATACTGTACAATATTATTTACCGTGCAGCATTGTTTTTACGATAATTGAATCCTGTCCATTATATTTCAAACATACCACAAATAAACTTTTATTACGTTCGAAAGCTTATCGATTAGTAGATTAGTAGAAACCACACATCATTTACAACAAAGCATTATCATTACTTTGCCTACCTAAAGCTAATATTCATAGGAACCGGTGTCGTTGTTGATATTTTTAATTCAATTGACCATAGCATTGCGGCTACGTTTGATTACTTTATGATATCAAAATTCCATCAAATTTATCGTTAATTTGGGTGAGCCCCATAAGATATCACATTGCACGCATTTCAGGGCTACTGATTATTAATACACACACGTATCAGAACAAATGAGCAAACATGGACATTATTGATTTTCATTCTCATTGTTTTAACAATTCAAGGTTGCAAACATGTAAATTTACTATGATTATAAGTTGACTTTACCATTTACGGTAGTTCTAGATTTTCAGCTTTTAGATAAAATAAATTATGTCATTCGACTGATGAAAGTCGAAGGACCGAATAAGCCGCAAAGCATTGAAGCACTTGAGACTTGTGATTGAACTATTTTTATCCATTGTGTATGCGAGTACGTTAGTTCAATCTGGATTTGCAAACTAGATTCATTTTATAGATGTAAAATCTTTTGAATATATCTATGATGATCTTATGGAAATCAGAGTGAGCGCATTTGGGTTTTGTGGCAATGAAAAATGTACATGATGTTTATAATGTTTAGCTTTGCAATTTAAGAACATTTTGAATTTGATTTCAATAGCCGCAGGCTTTGAAAGCTAATTGATTAGATTGTCCTCCTGAATTTATGAATTTGAATAGTAAAATCAAGAGGAAAGATGCTTATCTACAGTAACAGCTAGGCTACGCATTGACACATTTCTTCGCTAAATATTGTGAAAATATTTTGAGCTCTGTTTGTACGCACAATAGGATGCACAACGGGGATATTAAGATATACACCACCAGACGATTAGTCGTCACAAAATCTTCATGAGAAGACACAGTCGCAGCAAAGTTTCCTGAAGCAATGTTAGGAGAGGAAAAGCAAGAATCGAAGAATGAGCAAATGAATCACAAATGTCTTGAGGAATAGAAGCAGAAATTTCCTCCAGAAAAAGTGTCAGGAAGTCGGTTACTAATTTTAAGGGAACGGACATACGACCAGAATGGCATCGAGCTATTTGAAGAAAGACACGCTTCAACATGGGTGAAATACCCATGTTTCGCTTTTTTAACAGTTTTTTTTAGCCACAGCTCACAAAGACCGATAACGCTGAAAAGCTTCAACAGATGAACTATGAAGAAATTCTTTTTGGGCCCTACCTTTCTCGCGCAAAGATTTAGAGACTACCACAGAAAACCATGGAGGAGAAGCACCACCACGAGTACGAGACACAAGAGCTAATCTTGATACAAGAGAATTAAGGAGAGAGTAAAAAGAAGAAAGAGGTTTATTGATTTAAAGCCCACGAAAAAAAAGGAAACTAGTTAATAGCGAGAACTTCAGCAGTAATTTATTCATAATTTCTTTTAAACAAGTTGACAGACGGCAAGCTATGCTCGTTGTGCGTGGTCTAAATTCAATAAACAAAAATCAATGGAAAGAGGTTGGGGGTGATGGGGGTCAAGATCAACGTAAGGAAAGGATGATGCGGAAATAGATAGGTTAAAAGAAGGAAAATTAGAAAAAAACAAGGTCCAATAAAAAAAACAAGGAAAAAACAAGGTCCAATGTTATTGTTAGGAATACAATTAAACTGTGATAAGGAACAAAAAAGAAAGAAAGGATAAGAGGGAAATGGAAAGTGCATTTGTAGACAAAATGGCTAAGGACGAGAGGTCCCAGTGAATAGAAGGCAAGTTGAAATCATCACATACAACAATTTGAATTTGGATAGTAAGACATAATAAAGCCAGACACCTCACTAAAAAAAACATTCATACGTGGAGAGAGATGGACTACAAAGCACATATACTGATACAAGTAATAAGCAAACATTATGTGACAGGGAAATATTGACAGAAACGCACTCACCAGGATGAGACACCACAAAACTTGCATAAAGTGTACTAGACAGAGATTCACAAATGGAAATGAAGACTCTACCACCGTATGCTTTATTCGATAAATCACGATTGCGATCATATTTGAAAACATTATTTAGGGAAAAAAATTCATCGATTAAAAGATCAGCAGAAAGCCAAGTTTCTGTCAAACAGACAAAATCATCGGAAGCAATTATAGAAGATAGCCTGATTTGCACCAATTTGGTTCTCAGTCTACGAACATTCTGGTAATAGAGGCGAAAACGATGATTTTTAGGCAAACATGAACTGTTTAAATTGGCAGGACCGAAAATTTCGAAAATTTTGCGAAAATTTCTACGCTGTCAGGTTTCAAATTACTTAACCAAAACACCAGCAGGCCAGAAATCATGGCGCCTAATCGCGCATAGTTTAATCGGAACGTTAGCAAGAAAGAGTCCACAATACGGCTGCTGTTCGAATCCTTTGTAAGGTTAACAGGTCTTCCAAGCTTCTGAGACAAATACATCTTCAAATTTTCCTCGAACGTATTAGCAGCAACACGAGAAAGGAAAATTTGAAAAGGAGGAGATACCACTCTAATGAGACCATCAAAATCATCATCATTAGCACTAACAGGTTGTAGCATGGGACCAGGATCCGACACTGAAGACGCCATTGGAGAATGGCATTGCAGCTGCTGTAGAATGAGCTTCTGAGGTAGCTGTTGTTGTTCTTGTTGCAGAGGCAGCAGTTGTGGAATTTCTTTAAGCTGGCGTTGAAGCTGACGTTGATGCTCAAGAAGCTGCGACTGTTCCTGCTCACTAATCAGAGAATACTGATGCTGCAGTAGTGGTTGGACGTTTTTTGTTTTTGTTGGCTATGATTGCTCTGGTTTTGCTGTTGAAGTAATTGCTGCTGTTCGCGTTGGCCACGAGTTAAAATTCGTGATAACGGCAAATTTCAAAAACACTATTATGTGCAATAAATTACAGCACGCGATCATTTATCAGGTCAACGCTCTCAACTATGTGCGATGGGCTGCGCACGCATCATTCAATATGAATTCAATGCTTTTGATGACAAGAAATATTGGAAGCAAATTTGGAACACTGAGGGAAAAATCTTGGTAAAATCAACAGTTTTCCTTAGTTGTTTTTGCGTCAACTACGGGCTATAATTAAAAAAACCATAAGAAAATTGTTGATTGTTTTTATGTACCATGATGCGTGCTTGATAAACAACGTCTGTGGTACAAAAAAGTAAGCCACCACAAACTATGGTATTCTAACAATGAGTACGAAATAGTAAATGACTATAGTCTGTGGATAGTAATAAGAATTTAGAAAATACAGTGGTTTGCTTACTATGAAAATTGTTGATAATGCAATATTTGGTAGTGTTTAATGAATTGATGCTCGTTTTTCAATTAATCAACTATTATTCGTAATTATGAACCAATTAGCACAGTTGAATCCTCGAGGGTTTCGATATTTTTTGTATCGGCAAAGTCAACTATTTTTGTATGGTCAAATGAACTATTTTAGCATAGTAGAAAGAGCCATTATATTATGCATTATAATCAATAATAGTAAAACTTTTTTTTTTTCTTTCAGTGAACAAGAATATCGGGAGAGCACAAAGTTAAAGAACCGATTTGAGGCACAAAGTTAAAGAACCGATTTGATGCGCATTCTAATGCTAAATGCATGTAATGTGCTTACTAAATGCTAAGATGCTTTTACTAAGTGCACTGTGAGTAGAGTTTTTTGATGATGGCAAAACACTCTTTGGTGCGTTGCTTCTATAAGATGCAATTTGCTGGCTTTATTGACTTGCTTTCTATCTACCTATAACTTATATTAACGCCCTGATAATAACTAAAGTTCTGAGAGTTCTGTCTCTGTTGATTTTTTGATTAGAATATGATTGAGATCCGACTTTTTTATAAGTTAGTTTTTTCTGGTTATTTTTCCTGTCTATGCATTCAGTCATCTGTATATTCGAACGAAGCGCTCTAGCTGATTGTAGGTCGCATTTCTGGCGAAACACCAGCAAATACGCGACACACCAAATGACAAAGCAAGCTTTGGTATTTTGCTAGTGTCTAAGTCATAATACAAGTAAGCAATTGAGTTTATATCATCTCACAACCTGCAGCACTCTAACCTGATCTCGATATTTTTTAAATTCAGTTTACAATGATTCTAAGCGTTTTTCTATTATTTGAAAATATGTATTATTAAAAATGTTTATGCTTTTCACTGTTCGTCGAAGGTTTTTCGAAGAAAATCAACAACAAATAATATAGGGTTTTGACCGTCACATGAAGCAATGAAAATTATTTTGAATAAACTAAATATTTATAGATTGTTTAGCTTTAAATTTTTACTGCTAACATATCTTTAGTGCTCGACATTTTTTATTTTATTGACTACTTTATTTTGGCGGTCATCATCGCACGTTATTATTTTATGAATAGTCACTTTTTTCAGAAAAGTGCATTTTTTTCTAAGTGAACGTAGTTTGAAGTTTCTGAAAATAGCAATATGATTTCTTTGACAATTAGCACATTTTTTCATCAAAGAGTCATGGTTGATGGTATCAAAAGATTTTGTTTTGTGTGATTTGCGGCTTATTTTAGCATTATATTGCATTGGTTGATACGTGCACGATTTTCACTGTTGTGAATCAAATGATTTGACAATACTTCAACGAGGATAAACATTTTCCACTCGTGTTTTTGCTGAAGAAAGGCGTAGTGCCAGAGAACGTAATTTGTAATCTTTTTGGCACTTTATGTATAGTTGATTTCGGTATTGTGATAAAACACAGTACTTGACACGATAGTGCATGGCAAAAAATTTATTGGAGTAGGCACTATGCATTATAGCCTTACAAAGCCTTACAAAGACATTTATTATATCCTCCAAAATTATGCACCAGCCCCGATCAAATAATCAAAATACAAGCGAAATCGCACCATTTCTATGCAATTTTGGTATTTTGTCGATTGTAGGCTACGGAAATTAATATTTACATTAATGAAATTTTATTAATTTTATTTATCAACTTTTAAATTATTGCAAATAGATCCAGCGCGAATCTGGATTCGAGCCCATGTCCCTATTCTATTCATATTTCTCTCTACCGACTAGGCTACATGAGCCTAATAGAAAGATGTTATTATTTAGTCTACTTTAACGATCTGTGCAGATATTACGAGGTGTGTGAGAAAAGTAATGAGACTGATTTTTCATTTACCAAAGTTTTTATTTTTTTCAAACAACAATGTTATCCCCTTCAAAGTAGTTCGCTTGGGTAGCTATACACCGGCGAAGTCGTTGTTCCCACTCTTGGTAGCAGCACTGGAAGTCTTCAACTGGTATGACTTTTAACTGGTCAGTCACAATCTTTTGAATGTTCTCCAGAGTTTCAAAATGATGTCCTTTTAAGACATGTTTCATTTCCAGGAGAAGGAAAAAGTTACAAGGACTCAAATCAGGTGAATAGGGGGGTTGAGGAACAACAGAAATGCGTTTTGAGGTCAAAAATTCACTGATGGAAATGGCCGTGTGACAGGGGGAATTGTCATGATGAAGCATCCACTTGTCTGCAATGTCTGGTCTCACACGAATCACTCCTTTTCTGAGCCTTTCAAAAACAATTTTATAAAACACTTTGTTGACAGTTTGTTTTGGTGGAACAAATTCTTTGTGCACGATACCCTTACAGTCAAAAAAAAAAAATCAGAATGGTCTTAATCTTTGATTTGCTCATTCGACATTTTTTCTGTCGAGGAGTTCGCCTTGGATCATACTCAGCTATCCAGAATTCATTACCTGTGATCACAGAATCGAAAAATTCTTGGTCTTTGTCAATCCTCTCAAGAAGATTAACGCACAAGTTTCTTCTATTGTTCTTCTTTCCAGCTGTGAGATTTCACAAATCTTGAAAAGCAACTAAAAACCCAACAGTAAGAGAGAGAGAAACATAACACAAGCATTAAAGAGCAATTTCGAATTATTTTTATTTAATTCAATTGTAATTTTCTCAGCAAATTACTTTGCTGACCTTCTTTATTTTTGCAAAGTAGCCAAACTAACATGCCATGCCATGTCAAAAATCATCACCTCTTTCTATCATCATACTTATCACATAACGAAAAGAATACGGAAAGAGAAAACTTATGTAAACCGCTTAATTGCAGTTATACTATGCATTCTAACAGGCTACTAAAAGACAACTGTATTTACTGCTAATGATAACATTACCAAAAACGACCTTGTCCAGCTCATTTCGGACTCGTAAACACAGTTTTATGTTCGAGCATGTCTTACTTCATTCACGCGTTGAATTAGAGAAACAAACAGCTTATGGGTCAACTAACTGAAAGCTATGCCATTAAACAAGTGAGCTTTTAATTTATATTGTTTAGATACACGTACTTAGTTAGGTACTCGAGTAAACTGACCATCCTCGACCGGCAATGTTATGAAATAACGTTTCGTTGCAAAGTCTCCATAAAGCTAATCAAATTTAGATGTTGAAAAGAAAGCCGAAAAATGTTTCAAACCGAATACATACTTGCCTAACTATCTTAATTAGAGCCGGACAGGCAATGTAACCAACTTTCTTCGTGCATATTCGAAATCAGAACGCAAATTGGGGAAAACATATTGAAATTTCTGTACTTAGTATAGAAATGGTTTTTTTCCGCCACAGTCGATTAGATGCTGTGTGCAAATTCTCGACAATGACTAAGGCTAATTTTGACAGTTCGAATTTTAGTTTGAACATGGTGAATGTGAGGCGATTGTTTTCATTTAAAATTTCGACGAGTGGAGTACACTTAGCAACATTTATTTTCTTGCTTCATAAAAACCATTCGACTGAAGTGAAATATTTTTAAAAATTGGAACGAACAGTCGACAAACACTCTAAATACACGAACTGTGTAAGCATCAATTCGTTCACATTGTCCGAATCAAAATTAGTCCAGTTTCTTGGGAAACTCATTAACAACGCCAGTTTCCAGCATTCAGCTTGCCAGAGAATCACATCGAAACCACAATCTCCGCTCTACTTAAATTCCGAATTTCCCAAACTTTTCATTCAAAACAATCCATTCTAGGAATGTGTTCCGATTCCAAAGACGACGTGACTTTTCGATATTAATCTTCTTCAGCTACTTCCACAGTTACTTATATTGCCCGGCCATGCAATGCTGGGACGCATAAAAAGAATTTCTTAACGCTTCATAGCCAACTTGGAAGTTGGAAATACACTATTGTTCGAGTCTTGTGTCAAATATCGACCCAGAAAATTTTCCTTTTCGTCGTGCTCGCAGCATCTTGTCGCTGACTTGTAAAGATTCAATGCTCAGTGACATGGGATTGGGAACCATCCGCCGTCACGTTGTTGGTGGTGCGATGGCTGGCTGCGCGACCCAAGACGGCTCTAAGAAGGGCCTGGGAGAAGATGAGGAATACATCAGTCAGTTTCCTCTTCCGTACGAAATCGAAAGAAATCTTCTCGAAGAAAATCTATTGTTGAGTGTCGCTGGTTAGTTTTTGTGTCTCCGAAAGATACATTGTGTGTGGAGTATCTATCGCTTGTAACATTTCCAAGAATATATTGGATATCGGAATAAGAGCGTGAGGCGATGCGAGAAAATAATGCATTACTGACTGTCATGCTGTTTTGCTTATCGAAAAAGGAAGGCACAATATCATTGACAGAATTAGGTATATTTTGTGGTTGGTGTGACAGCTGTTTGTATGGTATATTTGACTTGTTCTTAGCTGAATATAAAGAAATTCGGTCACAGCGTAATATTTTTTACTGAGCTTTCAACGTTTAATACAAAATTTCCAGTTCAGTTTCGGGAATCGGGCGTGAAGACAAAAGGAAAAACAAAACTCATTGGTTTTTTATTATCTAGTTTTTTGCTGAGCCTTTCGAACCGACACATTTTGGTTATAGAAACTTTTTCAATTTTTAGCAAAAATCGATATTTTTCGGGTAAAGCGTGATTTTCGGGTAAAGGTGCATTCGGGCGTGAAGACAAAAGGAAAAACAAAACTCATTGGTTTTTTATTATCTAGTTTTTTGCTGAGCCTTTCGAACCGACACATTTTGGTTATAGAAGCTTTTTCAATTTTTAGCAAAAATCGATATTTTTCGGGTAAAGCGTTTTAAAAAAATCAACCAGTTTTTATCCATTTCTACAGACAGTTTTTATCCATTTTTATTACATTTATAAGTAAATAATATTTATAATAAAAAATCTTCTTTCTTTTCTATCCGCGTGATATAATGTTTCAAACAGTTTTTATCCATTTTTATTACATTTATAAGTAAATAATATTAATAAAAAAAAATCAAATAAAGATATTCCACGATTTCATATTCTCTGTTAATTTTTTATGATAGTGTCAAACCTCAGGGGATAACTCTTTCAAGCGATTACTTAGCTATGCCAGTAGGGAGTCACAAATGGGAGAATCCGATTTAATTATTCCGTCCAAAGCAATTAAGTGACTTTTTGACCTCTAGAGAGTCGCAGTTGGCGGTAAAGATTGGTCGAGATAGAGACAGACAAACTACTTAGTCTATGTTATGGCCCATATTCTTCACTTTCAACGAATCCAAAAGAAACCAAAATGAGAGCACCGAACGAATTCTCTTAAAATTTTGATCTGTACGAAAAAACGTGTGGGGCAGTTGCGTATATTCGCGCCACTCACGCTGACAGCATACATTACATATTTTATGCGCTGAGTTGAATGTAGCACCGCTGCAAACACTTAAAATTTCTTGACTGGAACTTTGCGCTACCAAACTGAAATAGCTCATCGCCTCAAGCGAGATTTAAGCCTCCCTGATAAATCGTGTTTTTTCCAGAAATCGTTTTGAACTGGTTATATGCGGAAGGTGCGTCGTTTCGTAATTGAGCCGAACAGGGTAGCCACAAACCAGCAACTATTACTTCCGTTACAATTGATCCAGTTGTATCCCGGGGCGTTGCTCCTGAAGCCTTGAAAAGCTGTTCTCTATGGTTCTACAGGCCGATATTTCTATACGGATTTGAGGATAGAACGCCCAGACCTCATCATATGAAAAGCATTGGCTTATAGAGGAGGTGCCCAAATTAAATTTTGATAGCCGGTCAGATAAACACCTTGCTTTTCAGTGACATCGATGATCGAAATTCATCAAAGTGTAAACAACGCATAATGGCATACATACATCTTCCGATTCATCAAAAATTGCCAAGAACGATTAATATGTCCCGCTATATTTTGCAGTAGCCTACCGAAGAGCTAGGAGAAGCTCTATATATCATCAGAAAAGAAGCAAACCGAAATAAGTGTAAAGACTCTGTGCACTTAAAAAACAGTAGCACTGTCAGTAGTGACAGTAAGTTCCCTACACTCATTTTTGGACAAGTTTGGAATGATTAGGGTCGGCGGCCGTTTGGAGCACTCAAATCTACTGTATGATATGAAACACTATCATATTGCCATATGAACCTTACATACACACATTTGCTTTTCACACATTTGCTTGCACTTGTCCCGCTGCTGACGCTCTGTAAGATACTCCGATGACCATCTCTGCCAAATTTGGTAGTCGATTTGGTCAAGTTAAACGATTTGATAGCGCATGTGTGTCTATTGAAATGATAAGAGGCTCTCCAATAAAAAAAAAATGCCCAGGTGTCAAGACCGATATATCATTGGCCTCATCAGATAACACTTGATGATGGTTTCAATTTCAGCTATCACCGTCTCCAATTTTTCACAGGTTAAGGACGATGATGCTAGTTTTTGATGAGAAGTTGTTCAGCTGATTTTACTGCATTTTACCACTAACCACCGAAATGCGGAAATTTCGATGGAATTACATGAAATTCAATTCTTTTCGAGCCACAAAAACTTGTTATTGTTTTTGGATAGTTACGGAAATGTTGTCTACGTCCCATGAATTGTTCCGAGGCAAAAATAAAGGCTGTGGTAAAATCGCTGACAAGCTCGAGGCATGTGACTTTCATTGTGAACCGGTAGAAAATAGCAAGGTAGGTTTTTCTAGGATGTTTTCTTCCGATTTTAAAGTGGGTCCATAGCGGTCCAGCAAAATCTACACCGGTGTTCACGAATGACCTGACTGGTTGAACTTGAACGAAGTTAACTTTTGAAGAACTGAAAAACAAGACAGCTGTATTTCGTGTTTTGCCATATGGAACATTTTAAAGAACTAAGTCGAATAAGGAATCATCTATATTGGGATTACAAATGGACTGAGATGAGTACATGAAGAGAAAATAAAAGTAGAAGCGAAGAGGAAAAAAGTTCACCAGACGGATGCCAGGTTAAATTCAACTATTATCTGTACATAAGTTTGAAAAGAGCACAAAAATTGAACTACATCCGATTAGGAAAGACTCTATTTGGTCATAGCAAACTGTTCCACTAAAGCTTCATTAAAGTTTCATTAAAGCAGCTATCAAAACATGTCTACGATTTTCCACAGCCGATGTAGCATACAAACTTAAAATAAGGAATTGTTTCTTTGGACCCCAGTAAAGTAATCCCACGACAACCCTTGGCGAGTTTAGAGGCTGAAGCTTCATTCACAAATTTAACAATCAATATGAGTGATTAGTTTGACATTCTTACCTAGTTCAGTCTGCCGTACGATTTTACAATAAGGCAGTGTCTTAATTGAGCCATCCGGTGTATCGAAAATTCCTTGGAAATATGGCTACAGACCTCGGGTCTACGAACTTTACTTCACCAAAATGTAAATTGTCAATTGGATGGAGAACGCTCGATCTCAAAATAGAATTAACTGGAAGTCATGAACGTCCAATATAATTAAAATAGCACATTCATATAGCACATTCTTCAGATTTTTCCAGACTGCATGAAAGGAGTTTAGACTCCAATACAATGTTAATGAATACATGGGATATCTTTCAGCAATTGAAGCAGGAAGATTAGTGGACGTCAAAACAAAAAAAAAATTGGAAACAATTTATAATTGTGACGTTCGCAAATGTTCTACCAAAAAGGGAAAATTTTTATGATGTTCTTACTTAATTTATTGCTGAGACCCTGTGCTCTGAATTGGTATATCCTGGTTCACCAAACACGTTTGTTAAAAAGTAAATTTTAGAGTATCAACTGAAGAAACTGATGCATATTTAAATAAACAAAAAATCCGAATATGATTCAATAATTGAAATTAAATTGAAGTAGACTAGAGAAAATACTAAAAAGAAATCAAGATCAAGAAATCAATATCTCGTACAGCAATCCATACTTCAATATACGATCAAAATAGGTTGTTGATCCTCTGAATGATTCTGAGCAAATGAAATTAGATCTTGCAGATATTTACCTATAATCTGAGAGCACAGGTCGCAACGCACCACCTGGAATCAATTCTAGATGGAAATCTATTCTCATATAATTCAACCTATTTTAATTAGGAGCTAAGCTCAGAAGACGTATTTTGCTTATGCTATATATGCGAATAAGACAGGTCAACAAATTTAAACTTTTTTTTTACGTAGCATTGAGGAAAATAGGTGTACGGGGGTTAATCCAAAGGTAATGATAATCAATATAAACCAAGGTGATTAAACTTAAAAAAATATATTTATTTTAAAAGGTTAATACATTTAGTCTATCTTTTTTCAGAGTTCAGGATACCCTTATACAATTTTTTTGTCTTTACTCTCCAAAAATATCCCAACAGCGGCCATTATTTCGCCACAATCTTCAAATTTCTTGAATCGAAAGTCTTCCTTGAGCCGAGGAAAGAGGTAGAAGTCACTGGGAGCTAGATCTGGCGAATAGGGTGAATGTTCAAGCATCTCGAATCCTGTTTCTTGAATTGCAGCCACCGCAACAGCAGCTTTGTGAACCGGTGCGTAGTCTTGATGAAACAAGACTCGGGCTCGCAGTTTGCCGCATTTTCTTCCTCAATAGCATCCCGCAATCCTCTTATTTCGTCTGCATGTAAGAGCCTGATATAGTGGCTTCTTTTTCCAAATATTCAACCATAGTTATTCCTTCAGCGTCCCAAAAAACCGATGCATAACCTTCCCTGCTAAACTCGACACCATGCATTTCTTTGACATCAGTGAAGAGGGTCGCTTCCAGGTCATCGATTGCTATGTGGTTTTTGGATCAAAGTGGTGGATCCAGGTCTTGTACATGGTTACGAAACGTGACAAAAACTTCTCCAGATTTGCCTGGAACTTTTCGAGATTCACCCTCGAAATGTCGACTCGTTTCTCGTTTTGCTCGTCGGTTAACAATCTCGGCACCCAACGCACAGAGATCTTCTTCAGATGGAATTCGTTGGCAACGCTTCTTTGGACACTGCCATACGAGATCCTTGTGACCTCAGCTGATGGTCTTTCTTTGGTCTGCCAACTCGACATCTTCGACTTTTTTCACATTATTTTCAGTGAGGGACATGGGTGGACGTCCTTCGCAGTATTCATCTTCAGTGGATGTTCTTCCCAGCTTAAACTCCTTAGCTCAGCGTGCAACGGTGTAATATGGAGGAGCATAGTCCTTTAGTTTTCTCACCAAGTTGCTGTCTATGTCTTTGGTAGATATTTTTTTAAAACACAGGTACTTAATGACAACTTTAATTTCGTTTTTCTCCATTTTAATGTTCTCACTTCGACGGTTCGTATTCAAATGAATGCACCTCCACTAAGAACTGTTCTTTTCTGGAACTAGTGCATGTGGCACTTTGACTCCCCTCCTCTGTGGGCGACGTCTCCCGCCCCACTCAACCCTCATCTTTCCCTTGCCTTGTCAAAGTATGGAGATATGGCGAACTATACCGTTAGCTGTCGAAGACTTTGGTATATTTTATTAGAACGCGTTACTACTTTTAGGTGTCCCAAGGTACTATTAGGATATCCGTCTTGTCTGTCAAATAATTTAAGTACTTTGTCGCGTATATATAAGTCTATTGCCTACACTCGTAGTTGTTTGTGTATGTCCGTATTTCTAATGTACCATGGAGTCCAGAATATTTTCCTCAATGCGAAATTCTGACAGATTTGCAGTTGGTATTTGATTTGTATGTCTGGCAAAAGGCAGTAATACCGTATGTCAACATTGGTCGTATTAACTGTTTGTACAGTAGCCTTTTGTTCATCGTATTCAGTTTACTTGGTCTTGTCAGTGGTTTGACTTTTGCCAGTAGTCCGTTGATGGTTTGCCTTTTGTTTTTTATGTAGTCGGTCGCAGAAAGTCTATTGTCAAATGTTAATCCTAAGTATTTAGCTGTACGTTGCCATTCAATTAATTGGTAATTTATAGTTAGCTGTGGAGGTTGTTGCCTACGTCGTCTTGTTATGAAGATGGCTTGCGTCTTTTCGGCGTTTATTTGAATCTTCCATTTCAGGAAGTATTCGATCAACACATCAATATAGGATTGCAGATTTAAGGATATGGCATCTACCTGCTTAGAGGTGTGAAATATGTAAGTGTCGTCTGCGTACAGGCTACTTTTATATTAGGCATTTTCGGAGTATCTGCTGTTTATGTATATGCTATACAGTATTGGAGAGAGTGGTGAACCTTGCGGGACTCCAGCTTCTGTTAGCCACATTTGAGAGATCTGGTTGTTAATTCTAACACAGAAACTTCTGCCCTGGAGAAAAGATGCAATGAGTTGTTATTTGAAAAGCATGCATTTTGAAAACTAGTCCTGCATGCCAAACTTTATCAAACGCATTGAAAACTGTAAGAATGTTTTGCACCACTTTTGCAAGCTGGACTTCGGTGGAGCGTAGTGGCTTGAAGCCGAACTGACCCTCCGGAATGATTCATGATTTTTCCACAACAACTTCGGTAAGCCGATCGAGGAAAAGACGCTCAGCGATTTCGCCTACGGAGGACAGGAGACTGATTGGTCTGCAATTTTGGGGGAAATTGAGGTCTTTACATGGCTTAGGTATGAATGCCTCCCTGGAACACAGGGGCGTGCACTTCATATAGGCACAAAAGCACTGCCTACCCTGCTGTTTTGCTTTTCTGTTTCGATATATTTATTTTGCTAATATATCTATCTACAATTCAATTCAAAAACTTTGGTTCAAAAATGAAAAATAAATTGAAAATAATTACGTGTATCTGGCAACTACCTATATTTCATGCTCTAATTTCCTCATTTCCGATTTCGCAAGCATTGTCCAGCAAAATAAGTACAAAAAACACCCAAATATGAGCGTTGAAAGGCATGCAGCCTCAATGCCTTTACCTTACGCACACCTTCAAATGAATTTCGTATCGATACACTACGACCAGCTGCTCTCAGCTACAACAGTATGTGTAAGATGTAGTACCAAAAAATTCCGATTTGGAACCTGGGAGAGATAAGTCGCATCAGCAATTTTGATAATCAGAATAGCATTGAAGATAACCTATAATAATTTTTGAAATTGTGAAGTGGTGTGCTTTTCGGGGTGCCTAGAATTAACTTCGGATGAATTTGTTTTTTCGTGGTTGAAAGTGTTGGAATATCAAGGGCCAGGCTCTGGTAAGATCTGTAGATTTGAGAGAAGTAGAGGAGTTAGATTGGGGGTAGGTAATTGATTAGTGAGGATAATAAAGACCTAGAGGCTGAAGGATTGAGTAGGTCATAATGGAGGAGAACCCTGAGGAAGGGGACTCCAAACCAAGGGTAAAGAGAAAGAAAGGGGTTGATGAGATCATGAAAGATCATCAAAGACAGCATTAAAGCAGGTGGTCCCAGATTCAGTGAATAGTGAGGTTAGGTGTACGGAACATGTGGTAGAAAGCATGGTGGATAATGTAGGAAATTCTTTAGAACAAAATGATAAAGGAGTGAATAGTGGCATGGAGGTGGTAGAGAAGCAGAAAAATATGAGGCCAGATAGAGAGTTAAACAGATATATTAGAAATTCAAAGAAAACTTATCCAGTGATTGTTGAAAGGAAAAATGAGGAAGGAGGTAGAGCTAGGTTAGATGATATGACCTTCTATACAATGACGAGCGGAGAAAATATTAAAAACATTCAGAAAGTTATAAAAGTAGGCTTTAACAAGATCAAAATTGATTTCAAACAGGCGGAAGACGCAAACAATCTTTTAGATAGCAAGATTCTAAGGAAATATGGCTGCTGTGGGTACATTCCTAACAACTTTCTATATAGGTACGGGATAATTAGAAATGTTCCGCTGAACTTTAATTTAGAAAAAATAATTCAGATGGGAGTGCCAAGTAATAAGTTTGGAAATAGAATAAAGAATATGAAAATTAGAAGTGTTGAAAGGATGTCAATGAGAGACAGGAACGATTTGTCGAAATTCATACCGTCGTTAACGATTAAATGTATGTTTGAAGGTGAGGACGTCCCAGATTATGTATATGTAGAATATTTAAGAATGGAAGTTGAGTACTATATAACGAAACCTAAACAATGTTACAAATGCGGGAGGTTAGGTCACATTACTAAGTTTTGCAACAATGAAAATAAAAGATGTCTGAGATGTGGGGAGAATAACTGTGAAGGGATATGTAACTTGGTTAAATGCATTTTATGCAATTCAAACGAACACTTTTCTACAGATAAGAGATGCCCTAAGTGGAGAGAGGAGGAACTCATTATGGAGATAGCTGCAAAAAGAAATGTGAACTACGTTGAAGCCAGAGATTATGTAAATAAGATTAATAGATTTAGTGGTTTAGACGAGTTTGATCTAACTGAGTATCCTGAGCTAAAGGGTAAAAAGGATGGACCAACAAGAGATGTGGATAAAGAAAGCAATAGTACATTTATCAAAAAGAAATTTTCTGAAGTATTAAAGTATAAAAACAGAGATATGGGAATTAAGAAAATAGGGAAAACAAATGAATCTGAGAGACAAGACAGAAAGGAGGAAGGAGGAAAAAAAGAGTCAAGAGTTAAACCTGTATATGAGAATAAAAATTATCAGATAACTAGTGAGCTTGAAAAATTTCTTACTAGTATTATGAAAAACAAGGAAATAGAGATGATTATGTTGGAGAGGGAATCAATTTCCAATAGCATAGTAGATTTTTTGATAAATTTAAAGAGGAAAAATGAGAAAATAGTAATAAACCAAAATGAAAATATTGCAGTTGAACATTCAGGGAATTTATAGAAATAAAAGTAGTTTGGAATTTTATTTGAATAATGAACATTTTGACAGAGCCTTGGTTTCGGAGACTTGGGCTACAGAAGAGAATAATAGTAGCATAAACGTGAATGGATATAATATTGTAGCTAAAAATAGGAAGGATAAAAGGGGAGGGGGTGTGTGTATTCTCATTAGAAAGGAGATCAAGTTTCAGGAGATAATTCTGGACGCTAAAGTAGAAGCAGTGGGTCTTAAAACCATTAACCTAAAAAATAATTTAAGTATTTATTCTGTTTATTGTCCACCGGACATTGTTAGTGAGTTTTTCTATGATGAATTAAAAAAAATTTTAGTAACTGCGCATAAGTCCATTTTTATCATGGGAGGAGATTTTAATGCTAGGAGTATATGTTGGGGTGACCATATAAACAATGCGAGAGGGAAAAAATGCGAAGACTAATGAATGAATTTAGCTTGATATTTTATAATAATGGAAATAGGACCTTTTCAAATAAAAGGATCCAAGGACAGGGAGGGTCGTCAGCTCCGGATGTCACCTTTGGCAATTTTATGCCTACTAAATTGAAATGGAATACACAGAACAACCTAGTTAGTAAAAGTAATCATAAAGCCATAGTTTTTACATTCAAGGCAAAATTAAGTAGAGAAAATAGAATAAACAAGATATCTAAGAAAATTCTGGAAGAAATCAACCAGTTTACGTTTCAAGGTAATTTAAGTCTAATTAGTAAGGATTTTCAAGCAATAGTAGAGAATAATCAAGTAAAGTGTACTAAGTTAAAGCATACAAATAAAGTATGGTGGAATGAAGAGATAAAGGTATTATGGTATAAGAAAAAGGATCTCCTGAAAAAATACAAACAGAGTAGGTTAATGGTTAATTTCTATGAATATCATAGAGCCGTGACGAAGTGGAATGAGGAAGTAAAAAAGCTTAGGAGAGAAAGCTGGATAAACAAAATCATGGAGCTGGCCAAAGGAGATAACATCAAAGAATTTTGGAGATTTATAAACAATATTAAGAAAATAGGAAAGACAAGCAATCCATCAGGTTGGGATAAAAAAAACAATTTAACTTATTTAACAATGATTAAAAACAAAAGTCACCAAGACAGTTTAAATATAAATGAGCTTAGGAAACCATCAGAGAGGATGAACCTAAAAATAGGGGAAGTAGAAGAAGTCTTGGCAATGCATAAAAAAAAGTCAGCTCCTGGGCCGGATCAAATCACGTATGGGATGCTAAGAGCGATGAATTCAAAAAGTAAAGAAAAGTTAGTAGATGCTTTGAATGATACAGTGAACGATCACACAAACCTATCAGAATTGTTAAAGATAAGGGTCTCCCCTATACTTAAACCACAGAAAAACCCTAATGAATTGATAAACTACAGGCCGATTTCCTTATTGAATGTACTGGTAAAAGTAATAAACAGGATAATTAAAAACAGATTAGTAGAAAATAAAGAATTAATGAATAAAATTCCAAGAAACTCACATGCGTACCAAAAGAACAGATCAATTAGTACATGTCTCAACATGGTAGACCTTTGGATTAACCAAGCTAAAGCGAAACATCTAAATGTGATGATGGTAACGCTGGACATTTCTAACGCATATGAAGGGGTTGACCTTAAAGTATTAAAGGATACTATGATCGAATTAAATGTGCCTGAAGTCTATAGTTGGTGGATACTCGCATTCCTTGTGAATAGAAGCTTAATGCTAGGAGAGGCGAATGTAGCGGTCAAAAATGGTATCCCGCAAGGGGATGTATTAAGCCCTCTGTTATTTAATTTCTACACGGCGGTTTTGCATAAAGTAATTAGTAATAATATTAAGATAATTCAATACGCCGATGACTTTTTAATCATAGCTACCAATAGGAATAAGAATGTTTGCTATAATGAGCTACAAAGAAGTATGGATTTGTTTGCGGGAGGAGCTAGAAATCTGAAATTACCACTAAATGCGGAGAAATGCAAAGGGATTATATTGAATAGAAACACAAACTATGCAAGTAGAATTAAAATAGAGGACAGAGAAGTGGAGTGGGTAACTGAAGTAAAATTTCTTGGAAAAATCATCAAAAATAATAGTTCGGAGAAAGATTTTGTGATAAATAAGATAGAACAAGTCAAGCCAGAAATTAGTATGGTAAAGAGAGTCACAGGGGTGAAGAGCGGGCTCCCACCAGAAAAGAGTATAGTACTGTATAAGTCTTTAATCAGAGCGAAGTTAGAAAGCCATGTATGTATCAAGCCTATATGAAGCGCCGAAATATTTATTAAAAAGAATAGACAGTCTGAAAGCTGGAGTGATAAAAATATGCCTAGGATTAATGAAACAGACTCCAAATATAATTGCATTTGACATGGCGAACGAAGTACCAACCAATTGCAGGGCTCAGATTAGGTTAGTAAAAGAAATAATCAAAATAAAAATGACTGAAAATGTAGTATTTAAAGAAATAATTTCAATGAAATCCAAAGCTAGATATTATCAAATATATCATAAATTTAGGAATGTAATAAATAGAGTAGAGGAGGTAGAACAAATAGATAGACCAAGAAATCTAAAACTAGTTCCTAAGCAAAATGGTCTGTTCAAAAGTATTAGTCCAAATGATAAGGAAATAATAAGGAGTAGGTATGGAGAACTTATTGGTAAAGCGACAGCATCTAATAAAATCATCATTATAACAGATGGAGCAAAATCGTGTTTAGGAAGGGGATGTGCGTTTCTGATGCAGAAAAATAATCAGGTCAAAAAGTTCAGTTTAAGTCAGGAGGGCTCCGTAGTCAATGCGGAATTGACAGGGATTCTTCTTGCGTTATCAGAATGTAAATTAAATCCTGAGGAGAAAGTTATGATCTTAACAGACTCAAATGGGGCATGCTTAGAAATTAAAGAGAATTCGCTCAATAAAAAGGTCATTAATGATATTTATAAAGTATGTAGGGAAATACCTAATAAAGAAATAGAAGTGATATGGATACCAGGGCACTGTGGAATAGAAGATATGAATAAAGTGGATGAGGGAGCGAAAGAAGGAATGATTGAGGGAGAAGTCTACAATAATAAATTTGAGGCGGATGAAGCAATAGAACAAATTAGTGAGTTAATCAATAATGAGAACAGACAAAATTATAGAAGGGAAGTAGGGAAGTATAAACAATGCACCTGGAATAAAGCATTCCTAAGTGGAAGAAGTAGGTTTTGGTTTAAGAATTTAAAATTAAAAAGTAAGACAATCAAACAGTTAAATAGATTAATAACTAATAAATGCTTCAGTAATTTACAATTATTCAGGATGAAAACTATAGATAGTCCGATATGTTCTGTATGTGAACTGGTAGATGACCTAGATCACCAAATTTTCCACTGTCAGGCATTAAGTAACCAGAGAGCGGAGTTTGAAATTTTCCAACACTACAATAAAGTAGACTCGATACTGATGGTAAATAATACAAAGCACATCACTGAGTTGGGAAGGTTTCTAGAGTTGGTAGAGTTGAACTTGTAAACAATTTAATGTAAAAAGTTAAAGTAGCGGTTTAATGTTTTTTTATAAGATGAAAATATTCTGAGCCTTGTAAATAATATAGTAATAAGTAATTAAAGTCAGTAACTATAAACAGTTAGAGTAACAAAGTAAAGTTTAAAGAAACCAAAAATGAGTAGTTAGGAAATAGATTAAAGTAGTATTTAAACCCAACTAATGGGTGATGTCGAACACGATGGCTGATGCGAATCGTTATAAGCCAACCTTTTCCTCGTAAAACAGGAATTAGTACTCAAAAAAAAAAAAAAAAAGATGTAGTACTATTTTATATGAGCCAAAGGCATGCCTGCCTTCATGAATTTTAGGAGAAATGATACCATCGCTGCATGACATCAACGCTCGCTGTGCAAGGGGAAGTAATTTGCAGCTATGCAGCACAAGTGCACGACGGTGCTGACAAGTGAACAGCCACACTGCACAGGCAAAGTTTTCATTTTGCAAGGGAGTTGCCAGCAGAAATACTTGGATAATATAAATCTATTTTTGATATAAAATGTAAGTGTTAGCTTTGAATATTAGTCAAGTGTTAGTATTATTTTTGTACATAGTCTCAGTTAGGAAATTTTAAAAATTATAGTTTCCTTGATTTTAAATAAAAAAGTCACCCATTTTTTCTCGAGATTTAGAATTTCGATAGGAAAATTCTACTTTAAATACCGAAATTTGGGCAATGTTTGCCAATTTTTTAATATGACAGCCATACCTTTAAAGTTTTGAGTAACATTGCTGTCTCATTAGCTCTTGAGTAGAGCGTATTTGCACTGCGTGACAACGGTTATAATATAATAAAAGTTACTACACATTGAAAAAATTAAATCAACAAATAAATGAAGTGTACTAAAACTCAAAGTTTTCAGCATAAGTGTGTCGTTTATGTGAAAGCGTATGCGCATCAAAGTTAATGGAGTTTAGGCTCTTAATCCTTTTATTCGGAAACAAATATCGAATTGTCTCAGCAGGCAAAATGACGCCAGAGTTAGATTTAACTAAAAAAAGGGAATGCTATTCATCATTTTAATCACAAGTACGATGATAAATTTACTTGACTGAATGCCTGCAAATACAGAAACCGTTTTTTTTTTGTTTACCGTGTATTATATTCGCCAGCACAAAAAATATGTGGAATGACACTGAATATGTAGATTTCTCAAAGACCGATAGACACTGAAGAAGACAGCAGATTATCCTCGAAATGTAAATATCGGGCAAGAAAATAAAATACATGGAAAATTGGTGTGGCTGCGGTACAGGCTAAGTAATACCATTAGTGCATAATAAATAAACGTTGGGCCGGAAAAATATAAAAAACTAACACTAAAAGAAGCAGCAGGCAAAAATAGTGAAATTTTCTTTGTTAATTGAACTTTAAGTTAGACTAAGAATAGCTAAGAATAACATAAATACAAATATTTAAAATTTAAAAAAACATTTTCAATAAAGAATATTTTGAGTTAAATTCTAATTTTTCGTTTGACTGTTATGTTTACTTGTAAGAGTATTTGACTGCCTACCCGGTGCAAATTGTTTATGCACGCCACTGCTGGAACAGTGGCCTATTTATAAGTTTTTTTTATGCTGCATTAGTGGGGATATGCGGCAGTAATACACTTTTTTTTTAAATTCTATGCGAACTGATAATAACCGATTATCACTACATTTGGATCACCCCTCGTAGTAATAAATATTAAGTGATGACGCGCTCATGGATGTGAGCAGCCATTAATTGAAGATTTGCTGAGAAAATATATAAAGCCAGAGATCATAGTTTATATACTTTTGGCGCTATATACATAGTTCATTCAGGGATTTTAATAGAACATGGCTCCCGACACAAAAATTCATGGGCAAAAATTAACAGGTGTAGCCACCATATAGCATATAGCCTCCAACGCCATATATTACAAACCTCAACTGCATTCATTATAGCCCTGGTTAAAAGCCAAGTAAAAGCGACTCTGATCCCGTTTAGACAGTTTTCAGATTTTGAGAATTGTACTTTGAAAATTTTATTGTCATTACTGATATTTTATTTCCTAAGTGTTAAATTGTTTGAATCCTATCTGAATCCGGATTCAAATTCCATCTTCAACAATTCAAAATAGTCAAGAGCAAACGCTCTATCAACCAGGCTGCAAGCGATTATTGAACATATACTAGCCGTGTTAAAATAACGAGACTATTACCATTTAGCCAAATTGAATGATATGTGCTTAGATGCTGTTCATAGTAGTTGGGACAATGTTTCAGCAGAAAAACTTATAATGTATGGGAATTCGACTTTTTAGCTATATTTTATAGCTCGGGGGGCTATGTACAAAGCGTATGTAACCATATGTAGAACTAAGCACTATGCGGATTTTTTTAAACGTTACCCACAATGCCCAGTGTTTTGGGGGCGTGGTCTATGGGTAGAATGGTCAAAATTGCGGTCTACATAGGATAGTGGTTTATTCGAAACACCGATTTTATTAAGGTATTTTTTCAACAGATTAAATATCAATATCTAATGCATTTACAATAGTTGCTAATAGTATAGTATACAGCTAGTTTTAAATTAGCCTAGAAAAATCAACTGCAGTTCAATATAGCTCCATATGTACAGCTTGAGCCCATTGATCTCTTTTACACCTTTCCACAGAATATAGAATAAAGAAGAAGAAAAAAACAGAAATATTTCCATACTACACGACAACGTAAATAAATTTGCAAGCCGTACGAGTATGCATACAAAAAGGCATTGAAAGTATCAACCGTTACGATATGCGATGTTCACCACTTTACTTTACATATATCGTACACGTATGTGCCCATACATTATGAAATAGACACCAGAAGAAGAATTTCACGCAAGCCTTCACACTACATACAACGCTATGAAAACAATATGCATGGACAATGTAAAATTGCAAAAGAGCAGCAGGTGGAAAGATAATTAATAGAACAATAAATGACGGCTGCGAAACCAAACAAACTGAGAGACAAGTCAACCATGGTGCTTTCGCGTTGTTGTAGTAGATAGCTTTGGCTACTAGCTAGCCAAGCCACCCAACAACACTGGCATCACCGGGCTAAAAGAACGTGAACATGAATTGTAGAGCCATAGTAGGGAATACTACACTTTGATGGTCACAAAAGAATCATGTCAGTGCGGATGGAATGGATGAGGCAATGTATCGAAGTTCAGTACCACATGAGATAAAAGTAGATTGATTTGGCAACAAACTGAATTTCACAGGATGTAATGGAAAATATTGATTTTCAATTGATGTTGAAAAATGTAGTTCGATAAGAGTAGTGAAGAGATTTCGGGTGTAACAACAAACATACCAACATTATAAATTTGATTCGAAACATGCAAGTACATAGTATCGAAATTAAATCACAGACCCATAATTGTTTGCTCCATTTTTTTATTTTCACGATGGAACAATTTTTTTTTCAAAATACAAGCTTTCATATGCTTTTAGTTGTATTTACAAAATTTATCAATACAGGGGTGTATTAAATGAGACTTGAATTACTGCAGATAAACAATCATGATATTTTTTGCTTTCTAAGTAAAAATCATCAATAGGAAATTGTACCGGACGCAACTACCAGTAGCAATACTGCACTTTAATATTTTCAAAACACTTATTCATCTTGAAAGCGTCGGAACACATCTATTTTGGAAATTTACTGTTTTGCTAATTTATTTGTTTATGTAATAACAACATAATTTGCATCGTTTGGCAGTTGGAAAATAAGCAGCGTATTCAGTAACAGCTACACAAAAAAATTGTTTATTGCAGAAACAGAAGTAACTAAAAACTCTACCCGCTTTTCAGTAACCACATAAAAGAGATTTATAGCTAAAGCACAAACGTATAGATTTCAAATAGTTTAGTTATTAGCTTCAGATACAAAAATTTGCTGTTTTTATTAGCCTACGCAATTTTTTCGAGACGTTTAATATGTAAATAGCACCGAAACAAAGTTTGTATATAAACACTTTTATTGATGATAATTTATGCGTTACATTGAATTAAAAGATAAAATCAAATTCGCAGATACATCTTTTTTTAGATAGATTATTCATGAGCAAAATAATGTATGGTGTAATCTATGTTTAGTACAAAGATTTTATTCCTAAGAAATTAAAAACAAAAATTTTGTGAAAAAAAAACTTAATAGCTGATATCGGTGTGCTGGGGCCGGTCCTGAAGACTTTGAGCAGTCTGAGTTGTTGAGGAGGCATAAAAATCAACATGTGGCTTTGGTAGTTTTCAAGTGTTAATCGCTAGTATGGATTAGGGCTTTATTTTAAGAATAAAAGCAGTGAAATCAAAACCTTATTCCGGATTACCTCGGTTTTTGGTTTTATTGCACAAAACGCACTCAATATTAAACTATTTTGTTTACTAAATGCACTCAATATCAAAAATATGCAGACGAAAGTAACAAATTCTGTTGCATTGTGTTAACTTTATTTTTTTTTAACTTTCAAAACAGACGATTTTTGAAAATATCATTTTTTTTTAAATCTAGATATAATCCAAACTTTGTCAAGCTTCGAAATGTTGAGGGTACGCAGAAAAAGAGGGCAGATAACCCTCGGAATATCGATATCTGTCACGAAAATGAAATATATCTAGCTTCTAAAAAAATATTTTTTTAGAAGATAACGGTGGCTTTCCAAGTCAGTCCGACCCAAGTCAGTCGTCATGCCTACAGGTTGAGATTTCTTAAAGAAATCACCTCGAAACGGGTTTAAGAGTACCATGGTTAAAAAATGATTGCATGGTGTAATAAATTGTGGCAAACAATGTTAATTATTAAGTAATGTAAAGTAATCTCACGACAACCCTTCATGGGTTTAAGGTTTGAAGCTAGTAGAAAGATTCATTCACAAATTTACAATCAACGGGTCTGTAGTGATTAATACCACGACTCAGTTTGCTTCTGATTTAACTCAGGTAATGGGGGCCCGGTAGCTCAGCTCGCTAAGGCGTCAGTCCGAAAAGCGGCCTGCTACGGCTGCAAGTGTGAATGCGTGTGATTGTCTATGAGGGTGGCAAATGGGCCCAAACTGGTGGCCTGATGCTGGCCGCGTTCCCGGCAGCCCTCTTCACTAACCTAACCTAACTCAGGTAATTGTTCGAAGCTATGTTAATTCAAAGCTCAGGGCACGGTCCCCCCGTCCTAGCCTGAATTTGAATCAGGAAACCCACACACTACAATGAACAAAAAAATCTACATCGCTCGAAGTCCAATGTAGCTTAACGGAACATTAGTGGTCGCATACGCTTACCCTGAGGTATGCAATTTAACTCCCAACGTCATAATATCATAATCTACATAGCACATGCTCTTATATAACTAACGCAGCATTTATGGTGGAATGCACTATCTATATAATACCCTGAGCTATAGATGCCAGCTTAAAACCAAATTGCCATAAATTATGGGTTTGTCTGCTATGTAGTATAGTCTCAACTTCTATGTAACATAGCACCAGCTACTATGAACATAATCTCTGCACATGTCATTAAAGTAGGCTAAATAACAACATAATAATAAGCTTGTATAGCCTAGTATAATAAGCTTGTGTAGCCTAGTGGGTAGATCGTCGGTAGATGTGTAGCCTAGAAGAATACGACCATGGGTTTGAATCTGAGATAGAGCATTTTGTAATAATTTAAAAATTAATAAACAAAATTTCATTAATATAAGCGTTTTTTGCACTTCATATCAAAATCAGGTTTAACCGGTTTCACAGCTTTTTGCAACAAAAAAAAACGATCCAGGAATTTTCTAATAAGCTAATATTATTAAAACTTAATCATGACGTGGAACGCTAATTTAACAAATCACATCATTAGTTAATTTAACTAATGATGTGATCTAAATATATGGTCAATAGCTTAATTCGTGCGGTTTTTTTCAAAATTTGAACGATTATTTAAGAAAAAAATTGTACAATAGTATTATTCAAAGTATTGCCCATCTGAAGCTATGACCTTTTCCCATCTTTCTGGCAATTTGTGGATCCCATCCCAAAAGAACTGCGCCGGCTTGGCAGCCAAGAATGAATCAAGCCAATTTTTGATATCCTGCTCTGATGTGAACACTGTTCCAGTGAGGGCGTTCTGCATCGATCGGAACAAATGGTAGTCAGAAGCGGCAAAGTCTGGGCTATAAGGCGGGTGGGGTAAAACTTCCCATCCACTGTTTTCCAAATAGTTCTTAACCGGAAGAGCAACGTGGGGCCGAGCGTTGTCATGATGGAAAATTATTGCCTCGTGTCTGGTCGCATATTCCGGGCGTTTATCGGCTACTGCTCTCTTCAAACGGATTAATTGTGTTCGGTAGCGTGCTCCATTGATGGCTTCATCTGGTTTTAGCAGCTCATAATACAGCACACCCTTCTGATCCCACCAAATACAGAGTATTACCTTCGCGCCATGGATATTCGGCTTTGCCGTTAATTTGGCTGCTTGGCCGGATTTCACATATGATTTTTTTCGCTTGGTAACAATCCGTAACAATCCGATGCAAAAATGACTTCCTTTTGTTGCGTTCCAGCAGCATTTCGGACATGCAAAACTGCTTTTCGACGTCTCTCGGCTTGAGTTCATGTGGAACCTAATTTCCATGTTTTGAAATGGCTGCTTGAGTGACAACCAAAGATTCTGCGAGCTCTTCTTGTGTTCGGCAACAATCTTCATCCAGTAATGCTTCCATTCCAGTTCTTCATCTTCAAACTTTTTTGGCTGCCCAGGACGTTCATCGTCTTCCAAGCTAAAATCACCACTTTTAAATCGTGCAAACCAGTTTCGGCAGGTTCGCTCAGCTAGAGCATGTTCACCATAAACTTCCACCAAAATACGATGACTTTCGGCAGCACTTTTCTTCATATTAAAATAATGAAGAAGAATTCCCCGCAAAAACACTTTTTCAGGAACAAAGTTCGACATATTTGAGTGAAAAAAATTATTGTTGTTGACACTTCAAATGAATGGCATACACTGACAAGACGTACAATGACAGTAGCTTTCCAACGCAGGTTCGGAATATTGGAACGATGTAATATTATACAAGTTACGCCATCTCTTAGCAAACCGCACGAATTAAGTTATAGACTCAATAATTTTAAATTTGTGTTCAAGTTTCATTAAAATGTCAGTCTGTAAATCAGTCACCCTGAGTCTACATTGGCCATGAGCTCTGCCATATGCGATGGCAACGAATGTCAGTTTATGGCATGTCATCTGATGCCTGGGCAATGGCATGTCATGCCATATCATTTTGAAAATATCATTCAGCAGTGAACATATGCCCGCTATCCGGTGTTATAGAGCACTGCGAAGGTTACAGGAAGCAGAATGTGAGGTAAGGCGCACATTGAGGAAGAGGCAAACATATATTTCCATAAGCAATCTTTTTTTTGTATTCGTTTAGGGTTAATAACACTATTTCCCTCGACATCGCCATTTTGAAAATGAACAACTGTCAGAATATGGCCATGCAAATGTCTTGCCATATGGCTTGACATATATGGCATGCCATCAAATATGGCATGCCATCAAATATGGCATGACATGTACCGTCTACATTTTCCATTTCCATGGCAAGTCGAATGTTATGCCATCTCCCATGGCCAATGTGGACGCGGCGTCAGTGAGATAGCTGCGACAACATATTGTTGTTGCCTTCAATGCTCCTAACCTAATTAGAACTCGATAGAGGCTCGAAAACTGCATTGTGGTCTCTGGCGCTATGCTTTTTTCGTATAGGAGCCAATTACTACAGCTAGCTACTAGCCATTAGACTACACGAGCTAAATAATGCATTCTCTTGATATTTTAAGCACTGTAATATTCAGTAGTCTAAGGTGGACGGATTACATATGCTCAATCGCCAGAAATGCGATGAAATATCTGGGTTTCTTCCGACGAAATTGTGGGGAATACTTTTAATGAAATCCACTAAATTTGATATCAGGCTTCGATTCGAATAAAACTCCCACATTTGGGCAAAGTTAAGCCGAACTGTATTGGCTGAGGCAGACAATGTGCAAAAGAGAACCCATAAACGTAAAAACGACCAGCCAATCACTTCCCAAATTGAACCTATTAAGCACTGGAGGAACGTAGGAAGCTTTCATTTCTTGAAAAATAAACATTTTACTAACGAAATCTCTTGCCTGGTACCTTTTAGATGTATCCCCTCGCGGAATGTGAGCGATAGTTATAGCTCTCATTTTCACACAATTGAGGTTATGTTTAGTTGTGCAATGAAATTTCGTGACTCATGTTTAGCAGAACAATACGGATGAGAAACAGTTTACCGTCTAATGTCTTACCTTCTGAGTACAAGTTTCAGTTGTTCCATGACAATTTAAATCGACGCCTCCTGCGGATGATCCACTAATCCGTTTACCTCCTACTTCAAAATATATATCTTTAAAGCAGTCTTTAAGGAAGCCCTGATATGTGAAATTGAAAGAAGTACAGAGCGAGGTCCACACCAAGCGTGGAAGTTCTACCAAATAGTCCGGAATACGACGCAGTACACAGCACACTGCACGAATTGTAAGGACAAAGACGGCAATCTTACTATCGATTTTGAAGGCATTCTGGAGCGATTGGAAGTGCACTTTCATGAGTTGCTAAACGGCCAGCTTAATACAGCTCGCTAATAAACCATTTTACTCCGCATTGACTATACTGAACACCAGCTGCATAAAAACGTATAAATCAATAATGAGACCTGTGTTGTGCTAAACATGGACCCTCACATAAGCAAATTACGGGAATAATTTGAGAATTGGGGAATAATTGGACCATAACGGGTGGCCTAGTCATCAAACTGCGGAAGCTGCAATGGGCTGGTCAAGTGCAGTGAATGAATGAATATCGAATAAAAAATGTGTGTGGATGGGTTTGGGAGAGTTGCCTGACACCTTTAAGCACTAAGGCTAAGAGACCCGGATTTCTTAACGTAATCGAGGATCAATGTTAGGGGAAGAGAGTTAGAAAACCATAGTTTCCCAGATTTCTTAACGTAATCTAGGAGCAATGATAGAGGAAGCGAGACTTCTTTCAGCATATGCACCACATCGCAGCCAAAGCATTGATATCTGAGACGCGAAAACGCTGGGCATTCACAGAGCATATATGCTTCGCAGAGTCACTCTTTTCTAGGCAGGATGGACAGAGGTCATTCTGTGCAACACCTATTCGGTACATATGTCCTCTTAGATGATAGTATACCTATCATGGCATTACTTTTCTGCTCTTGTTGAGTAGGAATTCCGCAGTTGCTTCATTGGACTCTGAAAAGAAGACCTTAGTGCCAAAGCATCTCTCTTTGTGAACATCAACTAATCAATTCCAAAAAATTGCAAGTGCAGGTTTGGTCGGCACATCAAAGGCGGGTTCAGGGTCCTGTAGTGGAAGCGTCGAACTTTGCTTCGTAATGGCGTCAGCAATTTCATTTCCCCCAACATCACAGTGCGCCGGTACCCAGAGCAGATGCATTTTATTGAATCTGGCGACAGAGTTTAAGTTGTTCAATCTGAAAAGATATCGAATACTGAAAAAGGTATTCGATGTAAAATCCGAGGATCACAGCCCAGTGGAAAAACCCAAGAAACGCTGGTCCGACTCTGTCGATAAAGACTCCGCATCGCTACTCGAATTTAGAAGTTAGAAGACGCATTCGTTAGACCCAGACAATTGGAAGCATTTCTTGCAAGAAGCCAAAAACATCGACGACGACGACGAAACGGCCAGCTCGCCGCAATTCTAGGCTCCACCAATTCAAGAGTCTGGTCTTATGTTGCCGCCACCAACCCTATAATACAATGTGTCATAAAATGGCTGAAATTTAACATGGCATAACAGCTGATCTGATTGGACATGCAGAACTGGTGGAAAGGCATAATATGATCCACACGTAATAAATGATATGTCACAATGAGCGGCAACTATAAGGGTTTATATTGTTGAGTACTTTGTATAAGATATTCGCCTATATCCTGCAAGAGCGGATAGTCCCATACGATAAAGCAATCATCGGGCAACATTACTGTCGCTTCATCGCAGCAAAATAGCAATTGATGAGATTTTCCCTCTTACACTAGCAATTCCAGTATTCCATTACACTACCTATTTATAGACTTTAAGCTATGAACTGTGAACTGTGGAAAGCTATGAGCGATGGCCGTTCAACATCTTCAATGGACTCCGACAAGATGATGGGCTGGACTGCCTTCTGTTCAACCTGGCGTTGGAAGAAGTAGCCCCAGACTCTGGCACGTCAACGAGAGAGACTATTGTCACCAAGTTTAGCCAGGTACTAGCTCTCGTAGATGATAAAGGGCGCGTTTTTTTTTGCGCCCTTATCAAGATCTGTTTAGAGTAGTAGCATTAAAACCAACTAAGATAGGATTGTTGTTGTTTTTAATGCTACTAGCTTAACCAGCTCTCGATAGAGGGGCAAAAAAAAAACGCAACTGAGAATCTTTCATCTGAATCTGACGCGCGGCACAAAAGCTAGGGATGCACTTAAATAAAGGAAAGACAAAGTATATGGTAGCATCGTTTGCAGGAAGAATACTTAGAGTTTCTTAAACTATCAGGGCAGTGAAGCATAAATTTGAAGTAGCATTATCTTTTAACTAGCTTGGATCACTAGTAGCAGCCGATAAAATATGGAAGATGAGATACGTGGGCGGCGGCTCAGATCCAACAAAGCCTACTATAACAGTTTATCAAGGCTCTTTAAATCTTTGAATTTTACTGGAATATCAGACCTACTATTGTACGAGAGCATGTTCTTGCCAGTACTCATGTATGGATCCGAGACTTGGGTGTTCAGTAAAAGGCACTCTGACCTCTTAGCCGCGCTCAAGAAGAAAGAAAAGAAAAATTTCCGGTTTTTCACATATGAGAAGGACGATTCCGGAGACGCTACATTGTACCTAGATCAAATATAATTACAAAGATAAAACTTATTAGACTCTAGTGTACTGGGCACCTAGCTCGAATGAGCGAACAGGACCCTGTTCGAGACACCTTTTGCGTCTGATTTTATGGCAGGCGACAGGGAGACTTGTTTTTACACTGGAGGGAAGACAGTCCGACCTTAGGGGTGCATAATTATGACATCAGCTCGTGATCAGAAACGATGGAAAAATCTGTCAAAAGAGGCCAGAACCGGACTCCGGTTGTAGAACTGACGATGATGATGATGAAGGTACTATTCACAGATACTATCGCCAAGCTTCATTTGTAGATCTTTCTGTACTTTTTTGACTTTCTTGGCGAAATTTTCAAAGTTGTTTGGAATTTTTCTCTTAATTTTCGACTTTGGTCTTTTTCTATTCTTTCAGCTTCTGTTTTTGTTTTTCGATTTCTCGTTCATTCGGGATTTCGAGCTTCTATTTCCTTTGATTTGTTGCTTCTTTGATTACCTATTGTGCATTCGAAGCGTTTAGTTAATCAGACCTATGGTTTCAATGATTCCTAGTTCAATTTGATTCAGTTTTTTTGGCGTCTACAAAGAGCTCCAGTTTAAAGAAGAAAAATCTATTTCAACTCGAGAACTTTGATGTTCAGTTTAAAAAACCTAGTGTTCAAGTTTCATAAAATGTACAGATATTTTGTACTTTTTTTTACAAAACGAACCCAAAATTACGAAGCAATTGAAAGTACTGCATACAATTTGAAATGCATTCTTCACTACAAATAATTTACATTTTCGAATGCAATCTCGATTGTGAGCATCCCGTCAAATATCCCAAACTCACAATGAACGCGAACTATTTTTATGACCTTTCTCGCCAAATCTCCTTTCTTTTCTTAATAACTTTCCCATCGCGATCATTGTTCATTTGGCTGGAATGTAATTCGAGAAACGAAACCTCAAGATTTTCATCTCTTCACTCCCAAATTAAAAACTATCTGCGAAAATCTCAAGAGTTCCGAGACGAAGAGTAGAAAATGAATTGAGACAATAACAAGCCTTTCCTGTTGTCACTATTCTTCATTTGCTTTCATTCATTTCTACCTCGCATAAAGTTTCATTACCTCCAAAATAATTTAATTTATCTTAGTTGCAATCGTTTCTTGATAACTCATATCATGTTTCGTGTGCTATTTTCAAGTATCTTTCCCACCAGTACCGGTGTCGGAGGTCACGAAATAATTCACAATACGTTTCCAGTTCGTTTGGACTTGGGCTGCTGCAGTGTGTTGTTGCGTTGCGGACACTTTAAGGTAAGCTACGTATAGACAGACACTGAGTTCTCTACGTACGTGCATGATTTCAAATGGCCAGGTTTACTGGCGTTTTTTCGCTTTTCTATCTATACCGAATACAACATGCGAAAACGTGCTCAATGTTGGATTTTCGCTCCAGTTTTGACTAGCGACAACCTTCTTGGGCGAGTGTGGTATGAATTGGCACGGGGTATTTGTGGGGGTGTTCCAACAAAGACAAAATCAGATGCTGATAAATGGCAACATGGCTTTAGTGGATTTTTGTTGGCTATTAGTTGGATTCTGTCGTGAATAATGTCAAGCGAAAAACAAAAATAAGATTTCCGGGTGGGTGAGAAAAAATTGGGAGAATTTATGTTTTCTTTCGTTTTCGTCTACGAACCAAGGACTTTTATGTGACACATTGCAATATGAATTGGTTTCAAGAATGTAAATAAAAATATTTCAGGCAATTAATTTTTATTGAATGAATAATGATGTGCATGATGGTAGTGAATGAATAACATTTGGGTTTTAAATGTAATTTATGATTATGAATGTGCAGACATTAATCGCAAAAAAAGTTGTTTGAATTAGGAACATAATTTTAGATATTTGCAGTTAGTATAGTCGAGACAGATAATTTATTGAAAGATTGTAGGAATAGAATGCATTGCGAAAGCATATTTCAAAAAATATTTTTATAACAGTATTGAAAGGAAGTAATAGAAAACGAAATATTGTGCCTTTTTCGATTTTCCATATTCACTGCAAAGAAAATATTAAAACAATTTGAACGATCAAATATCGTTTTGACCAAACTTTCCAAATTTTTATTTCAGGAAAAGACGAAACTCTTAGAACTATCTATCAATGATGATAACAGGTCATGTTAAGCGAATTCAACATATTTTCATACATTTCAGAAATTCAAGGCAATACAATTGTAGCGAAGGCATTGATTAGGGTGATTTTTACGTTTTAGCTCAGCGATGACCAACCTTTTGAATACCATGCGCCAATTTATTCGCCGACGAGTTCCGATGTGCCATATAACTTAATTAATTTTTCATCCTACTTAGGGTCATAGTTGGGGATAACAAATAGGGATAGTGGTAAGATCTGTTTCGGTTAGGGAAGGAAAAGAAATAACTCAATTACGCTACATAGCTTACTGACTCGTTGTCGAAACTCAAAAATTTCATAAAACGTCCGAACTGATGATATTGATGGTAAGATTAACTTTAAAAGAGAATCTAGAAGAGTTGACGAGTGTTAAATCTCACTTTTCAACGAAATCAGGTGAGGCATCCGCACTGGCCGAGCTTTGAATTTAAGCAGATGTCATTTATGTTAAAATGAAAATAAATTTCGTGAAAAAATTTTTTGTTTGTTAAAAAACAGAAGAATATCGGCAAGCTCTTGGGTTCTACTTTAACTTTAACTGAAACATGTGTATCCATACTGTCTGTGTCAGAGAAGGAGACCCATGACTTTTCGAAAAGTATAAAAGATATTTGTTTTTATTTTTATCCTCATAAATATTCTAAATGACAAGTCGCAAGTATTTCATAAGTCGCGTTATCTCCATCATTGTCAAATATAGCCTGACATCTTCTTGGAATACTTTCGACCAGCCTTTCTGCGCAGTCCTTAGATAAAAAGGACCAAATTTTGCGGATAGCGTGCATATGTTGCTTTGGAGACAAATGGCCTGACCAGATGGCTTTTCATAATTTTCCACATATTTTCGATCGGGTTAACATCTGGGGATTTTCAAGGTCAATCTATTGCCTTGACGCCATTTTTCCCCCCTGGGTCTTCCAGAGTTGGCTTCGGTATTTCAAGTCAAGTGAAAACATATTCTTTACTGATTTTGAAAGTCCACGCTTGCATATCCGGACCATTTTTTTCTAATCTTAAGTGAGCTTCAAACATAACAAAAAGAGTCAAAACATTAGAAAAAAGTGCCTAAAAATCTCAAACATCAACCGTGCTCGGAGAAATATCACCAAACATTCACTTTCAGTGGATGATCTACATTGCGCTGGATAGTATTTGTACTGCGGCTGAACCAAGCGCCGAGCCCACGCCCTAAAATTTGCTCCGTTGGACAAAAAACAACCTTGGTCCAAGCCTTTACGTTCATCTCCTTCAACTACCGTTCACCAGTCTTGGTGCTGACATCTATTCCCCTCTTAGCGAAAACAATGCAAGCCTGGCGTAATAGCAGAGAAGGGTTCAGTTTAAACAGCGGGAATAGAGAATCGGCCGATTCTGCTTGCTCGTAGTCGCTTGGTTCAATCTTCGAAGAGTCATTAACATCTGTACACTTTATATCGCAGGATCCACATTTTACAAGAAACATTTTCGATTTTTTAATTTTATCTATAGCCGTTAGGTACTATAATGTTGGCCCTTTTAAGTCCAAGAACAAAAATACTGCTTCTTTGGGCTTTGCGTACTTTGAATGACTTTAAAGTGAATTAGCACAAATATGAATATATATTTTTTTTTACTAAAAAACGCAATTCCTTGAATCTGACACAGACACGACTGTAGACGAACAAATATTTTTATGAAATTTATTGATTGTCGCCACAACTTGGACCATGAGTGTCAAAAGAAAGGCTTTTATTCGTAATATTTTCTCTATATATGTCAGCGACAAATTCTACGCATAAGTTGTTTCACTGGAATTTAACAAAACACTGGCCATCTTCTTTGAAGACCCATTACTTTGGCACCTGGGCGGGAGCATAGGTAAATGATACATATTTTAGCTACATCTTCGAAAGACCTGAGGCCTAAAATGCTGAAAAGCTCCACGTGACGGATTCTGATATTGCCAGTCTATTTGCTTGGATTTCTTCCCTCTAAGCCTTTACATCCTAGAACTTAGATTAGGATAGACCATAGACCTGTATCTTCCTCTATGATACTAACTGTGAGTAATATTGCAATGATGTATATTTCATTTTGCTTAAAAATAAGTGCGTTTGCTGGATGTTTACTGCTGCTCTTATGGCTAGCAAACTCATCTGAAAGTCGGCCGAACCGCTACGAAAACAAAATGACTCTTTAATGAAGAGGATATTGGACAAGACATAAGTGTTGGAAATATGTGAGCCTTAGCCTCACAGGTCTTTCTAGGACTGTTATTTGTCATTAGCAAAACAGCACACAGAACACTTACTATGCCGCACAGTACTCATAGGACATAATGATACGTGCATAGCACAGTGTAGTGGAAGTACGATGCGGTAATGAGAACTGACCCGTTGGAACAATTTTTCAAGACTTCGCCTTTCCATGCAAACCTGATTAAAACTTAAGCGACACATCTCTTTTAGCTTAGTTTCCTGATAATGTAGACCCAGCAAGTAACTACTAGTTGGCGCTTCAAAAACTCGGTTTGCGGTATTTATTCATGTTCGATTTCGGTTTCAAAAAAAAACTATCCAAACTTGAAAAGTGAATAAGCTTTACATTTAAAGCAGTTTCATTTAAATAAATTCTTAGCAGAAGCTTTGAGAATCATGATAAACTTTGTAAAATTGAACGAAAACGCGACAAACGAGGGCACAATTTAAAAATCGAATATAATTAAACAATAATTGTAAAAACAATGGATTAAAAATGTTTTTTTAAAACATGCTTTCAAATAAATAAGGCAAATGATTTTATGTAGCATTATTTTGAAATCGATAGATTCAGTAATATCCAGAACAACCCAAAATGCGACCTAAATTAAGCCATTTGTTGGAAATTATGCAAGTTCCGGATTCGAGGTCAATGTAATGAATTTTTTTTTCGAGAAACGCAATATCATCATTTTCACACATTTTCTATATTGAGACGAAAAACATGAAACCCAAAAGATAGTATCAACATTTGTTAGCACTTTAGTGCTAATATTGTTGCCAAAAAGAGCAAGTGCTACTGGAGTAAATTATTGATACATACCAGAAGTTTTATAAATTGTTCAGATTTGTAATGCATGAAAAATATGCAGGTAAACAGTTAAAATATGCAAAGAAAAGTCGATTAGCTTTAAGTCTATATCGACATAATTTGAATTTGAAACTTAAAAAAAATTTAAAGCTAAAATTTTTAAAATTTTTTTGGAGGCCTTGATAGCACCGTCTTCCGAGGGACTTGAACCAAGGAATAGATAACTAAATCGGCGTACACTAATGGTTCATTGGTTCGCATTAGTGAAATTGGAATGTTGAAGTCGAATACAAAGCCTAGAGAATCAAAATTTGCCGTCCACATTTAGCGAAGAAGCGTGAATCGATTGCCGAGATTGCAGTGAATAAACGTCGCGTACGGAATCAAATAATATTTGCTGACTGAAAATATATAACATATCCATTAAAAAGTTGTGCTATCTTCTAACACTACCGCTCATAATTATTCGAATGATTAATATTTTTGTTATTTTTTTTAAGGTGTTTTTTGTTTGTTTGTTTATCTTGAGATTGTTTATCTTAAGTGTGTTGTCTTTTTGTATATTTTTTTATACGTTTTATTAGTTATTCTTCAAGTTTTTGTCCCTTCTACCACCAGAGGACGAGCAGGGATCAAAAATTGAAGAATAACTAACAAAAACGTACAATAATACGCGAAAAGATAACACACTGAAGATAAACAAACATACAAACAAACGAAAAACACCTTCCATAACAAACAAAAAACAACCAAAAAAACAACCGATAAACTTGTCTGCCGGCTATGTGGGGCACGTAGTCGAGTTTTATCCAATTCCTCATCATCAGCTCTGCCTCTACCGATGCTTGCGTCTACAAACAAGTATCTCGAACAGACCCGATATAAGCCCATGTCATCCAGTTAGGCATCCCTAGGCTTAAAGTGTCCTGATCACCGAGCGATCGGTAAGCATGTTCGCTTAGGCTTCAGATCAAGGTAACGATCTACTGCCCGCGGGTTCGAATCTCCCCCTATGCTCATGGGTAACTTTTCCTGTTGTGTTCTCTCAAAATCCAGAAACTGCACATAATACCATATATAGAAAGATAAGACCAGTGATTTAGCATGTGATTCCAATGAATGGAATAAGCACTCACTACAAATGTACATCTCCTGAGCTTTGGCATTATCATCATAAACCTTCCAGCGAAAGCAAGCTCACTTCCGCTTTGTTCTGCCAAAAATCTGCATTAAAAGGATTTCCGAGCATACTTCTTTCCGATCATACGAGCTAACTCACCGGAGTCTGCCGAGCTTGACTTTGTGAGTACATCTACTTCTAGGTAGATTGAGTACAACTCATGATTGTAGCGTCTCCAGAATCGCGCTTCTTCAGATAACGGGCTAACGATTCTCCTCTCGAACGCGGATAAGAGGCCAGAGTTTCTTTTGATCACTTTAGTTTCGGATCCAAACGTGATTACCGGCAATACCATACATAATCTTGGACAGTAGCAGCTTTAAAGCTAAATTTTAAGGGCTAGCACTTGTGAAAAAAAAAGTTGTCTTATCTTATAGCTAAACATTTCAAGAATATATTTAGTCCCAAAATTTGAAGTCAATCAGAGAAAGCCACCGCCTTCGCAGTTCACCTAGAACAGGTTTTCACACTTTTCACCACGGCAACATGTGACTTTCCAACTAATGTCAATGCTCAGGATTCAGAGCCAATCAAGACTTCGGCTAAGGAAGTGCAAGATATCAGTATTCAGGAAACATGCTCAAAAAAATCTCCGGGAATTGAACTCATCACCAATGCTATGCTCAAACAGATGCCACCGATCGCATTCTCTTGGCTTTCTAATCTATTCAATGCTATCTTTCGAATCGGATATTTTCCTGAAGTTTGGAAAACAGGTGAGATCAGAATGATCCCTAAGCCTGGTAAGGACTCTTCTCAAGTGAAGTCAAACAGGCCTATTAGTCTTTTGTCATGCGTCTCCAAAGTTTTCGAGAAAGTTCTGTTGAAAAAGCTACTACCGATACAAGAAGATGCAAAAATAATTCCAGAACAGCAATTTGGGTTTCGAAGACATCACAACACCATTCAACAGGTCCATCGAATCGCGTCAGACATTAAAATAGCACTCGAAGACAAGAAGTACTGCTCAGCAATATTTTTAGATGTAACTCAAGCCTTCGATAAAGTCTGGGACGAAGGGTTGATCTTCAAAATTGAATCAATGCTTCCAAAAAGCTTCCACAAAATACTCTCCTCCTACCTGACCGACCGCACATTCCAGGTGAGATACAAAAGCTATTCTACCGTTAAACATCGTGTGCATGCTGGTGTACCTCAAGGAAGTGTTTTGGGACCGGTACTTTACACTATATTCACATCTGATCTCCCAATATGCGACAAAACAACGACAGCTACCTTTGCGGATGACGTTGCCATACTATACACTGATTCAGACCCAGTTACGCCATTCCGTACATTGCAAGGCCACATCTCACTTCTTGAAGAATGGCTAGCGAAATGGAGAATCAGAATGAACGAAACCAAATGCATACACGTTACCTTCACATTGCTAAAACTGACTTGTCCTCAAGTATATCTAAACAATGTACCTACACCTCAAAGTAACGAAGTAAAGTATCTCGGAATGCACCTTGATAGGAGGCTCACCTGCACTGAGAAAACACATGGCGCCAGACGCCATAATTTATAGACTTCTGGCGCCATGTACATAGTCGATTTAGGGATTGTGATAAAATATAGCGCCACACGCCATAACACATGGCGAAAAGTACATAGGCCTACACGCCATGTACTATAGTCTTCCACGCCATGTACATAGCGTGGCGGACTATATTACATGGCGTGGAGAACTATAGTGCATGGCGTGGAGAGCTATAACACATGGCGTGGAGGACTATACTGTATGGCGTGGAGGACTATACTGTATGGCGTAGAGGACTATAGTACATGGCGTGGAGGACTATAGTACATGGCGTGGAGGACTATAGTACATGGCGTGTAGGTCTATAGTACATGGCGTGGAGGACTATAGTACATGGCGTGAAGGACTATAGTACATGGCGTGAAGGACTATAGTACATGGCGTGAAGGACTATAGTACATGGCGTGAAGGACTTTAGTACATGGCGTGAAGGACTATAGTACATGGCGTAGAAGACTATAGTACATGGCGTGGAAGACTATAGTACATTGAAGAAACAAATCAGTCAAAACAGTGCTACTTACCATAAATGAGGACACGGAGAAGTCACTTGCTTGCAACAAACAGGCGCTGGCTGCATTTAGAGTCGCCGAAGGAGCCATTCAATAATATGCGCCCTTAGCCGATTGAGAATGTTGTCGATCTATCGACGATCCTCAAGTATCACTTGCTGACATTTATAGATCCCCTCACACAGTATAGCTGCGAGTTATAATTGGAGTGCCATGAGCCATATTACATGGCTCATGGCACTATGTAATATGGCGTGTGGGGCCATAATTTCTGCGCCATGTAATTATGGCGCTGGGAGCTATACTGCATGGCTCAGGGCACTATCTGCATAGCGTGTGGCACCATAAATGCTGCGCCATGTAACATGGGACCACGCGCTATGTAGATTCTGAGATTATGGCGCTGGGAGCCATATTGCATGGCTCAGAGTACTATGTACATGGCGTATGGGACCATAAATAATGCGCTATGTTACATGGCTCTGGGCGCTATGTGGATTTTTTTCAGTGTGGAAACGGCACATTGATGCTAAAAATCAATAACTGAAGCTCAAATTCATAAACCTCAAATGGATGCTCAATAGCATGTCAAAACTTTCTCTCGACTCTAAAGTGCTCGTCAATAAGTCTGTCCTAAAGCCAATCTGGACATATGGCTTACAAATATGGGGTGCAGCCCGCCCTTCAGACATCAACATCATCCAGAGGACCCAATCAAGAATACTTCGATCTATCACCGGAGCCCCGTGGTACTTCCGCAACGCCAATCTCCATAAAGACCTGCGAATCGAGACGATTTCAGAAGAAATTAAGAACCGTAGTGGAAAATATATTGCATCCCTCGCTCATCACCCCAACAAGCTGGCAAAAAAATACTCACTCATCGTAAATTTCAGCGATTGAAAAAAACTGACCCGTTGGACCTTCCTTCTTTAACGTAGACAAAACAACCTGCGTAGCCACTTTCTTTGCTTTTCAAACTCTTTCAAACATTGAACACTGTAATTCTATAACACAGATCATAACTTTGCTCTTTGCTGTGTGACTTTATGTCAATAAAGTAGCTTGGGTCCAAAATGTTCACGTCTTCAACTGTGAGGAGTGCACATCACTTGTTTTAGCATGTAAGATTTTAAAACTAACTGAAGCTTCTTATACGAAGGAAACAGTTTAATAAAGGTATTATTAAAAAAAAATCAGAGCAAAACTCTCCAAGTTATTGAATACTTAGTCCCATCTCCTCTATCATTGTTGCTCAGACAGCTCGGATTTTAGTAGTAATTTAAATTTTAAATTTTGAAATACTTCCCCCCAACGATAAGTTTTATAATTTTTTTACATTAAGGAGAATTTCCACCTAAAAAAAGGTGAAAAATAGCATAGCGATTTTCACTTTAAATGACCACTAAAAATTTAAAAATAGAAGTCAGAGAACGTTGGGGGAGAATTTGATGATACTTTGACTAAATTGTAATGTTCTTTGATTTCTGATAATGTTCAGCTAAGATACAGTGAACATCGCAAATCGTTTTTTCCCAAAGATGTGCTTGGAAAACCTTTTTCACCGGTTTCTTTGTCGATATTTTCACATAATAAAAAATTACACAATGTTATTGAAATGATAGTTAATAATGTACAAAAGGTTTAAATAAATTTGCTCTATCCATATTTCTAAAAGAAAATTCGTAAAAAAGTGTTGTTTTTTTTACGCTGAAACTCTTACCCCTCCCTTAACACATTTACAATCAAAGTGAATACGAATTTAGAGTTATTAGTTTCACGACTCACTTTAGCTCTGATTTAACTCAGATACCTATTCAGAGCTAAGTGATTTTCAACCTCGGTGAGCGGTCTCTCGGTGGAGCCTGCATTCGAACCAGGGACCTCACACACTACATATACTACATAAGCTTCAGTTTAAGGCAACGCATTACTTTTTTGAGTAGTCGAGCAGCAAGGATGCCATAAGTAATAAAAGTAAATTCAAATAAATAAATAAAAGTCATTTCTTTTCTAGCGCATAATATAACAAAGACAAAATTTAATGACTAAAAGCAACGAAGTGGATATGCTAGAAATGAAAAGATTATCGCCTCGATCAACAAGACACTTTTTTACAATAAGGCTACCTCTATTAAATATCTGGTCAAGGGGAACTTGTGTTGTTTTTTTTTATTGTAGTCAGCATTGGTTTTAATATTTTATTCTAAACAATTTAAGCAAGAATGAAAATCTGGTTTTCCCATAGTTTTAGTAGCCTAAAACACAAAACAAATTGACTGTCACATAATCACAACAAATATTACAATAATATTTGAAACAATAACTTCCATCATTAATTTCATTCATTTCACATCTTCCATTAATTTCATTCAATTTACATAAATAAATTCATACAAAATCATACAAATAACTACAACCGCATCTAGATTAAAATAATTAGTTCTATGATAATATTCAAATAAACAAAAACAACTTAAGCTAAAGTATATTTTAATCACCTGACGATGTAGGCATTAGTGGTTCTGTAGAAATGTCCATAGTGTGATTGTGATCGTATTGATGATGTAATGTATGTTGGAAGGTTTTCTTGTTTCTTGTTCATTCATGAAAGCAAGTAGCGTGGAGTCAGATAAGGTATTCGCTTCGCTTCAATTATCAAATGAGACAATAATTGTATGATTCGTCAAAGCATTTTCTGCATTTCTTTTTGCTTCAAATAATGATGAGTATTAAAAGATGCAGAGATAAACGAATCAAGTGATCTCTACATTGTCTATCTGTTGTGCGCACATCACAATTAAATCTAGAAAACATAAGAAAGCAAATGGAAAACAAAACAATGAATTAACACAAACAATTACATACATATATGAAAAAAAAGTGAATAATATTGAATACTAAATGCTGGAAAAATTCAAACGTAATTGAAATCAACAGATAATGTCTATATGCTAATATTTCATAGTTTAGTTAATTAGCACAACGTAAATTTGACGCAAAACGATAATATCACCAGTTGGATGAATGCCAGGAGGTCGAAACATCATGAAAATAATTGGAAAATGAAATAGCTAGCAGGACGATTGAGTAATGAACACAAAGATTACATACAAGGCCTGAAGCACAATTTAAAAAAAAAACACTTTCTACTAATGTTTACAAACATAACATGAAAATCATCACTCGACTCATCTTTTCACATGTCTTTTGATCATCACAAGCATAACGAATCGTCGATTAAATCTTTGAAATTCGGTATTGTTTACGCTTGAGCTGACATGTTTTTTCTTATGTAGGCATGCACTTCTAACACCAGAAGTTTCAGTCAAGTGAAGTGCCATCAAGACAACTGCCAGCAAAATATCTGTGACTCTTGATTTATTACTGAATTTCGATTTACAGTGATGTCATAGCTAAAATATCTATTCAGGTAAAATGTTGTGTAGTGGAATATATACTTAAAATTAAACCAGGTGTTAGGGGAAAGCCAATGACCGCATGATTCAAATGCATATATTTTTTTTGTTTCCAGTCAGTATGGGAGCGTTTTCATTTTATATCTTTATACTAGGGATTATCTTATCGTCTTAGTTGATTGTGGACGGGATGTAGACCGGTGTAAATTTTATTGCGTTAGAATAAATGAGAAGAAAAAGAAAGTCATTTTTATTTATGAGATACAAGTTGATACAAAACTAACATGCAAGAGTGTTGTAGACAAAACTATATATGTATGTAAAAGAATATGGACCGGTAATGTTTGTCCAAGAAGGTGTACATATGAGAAGCACTCCAGAAAAATGCATTGTGGTTTAATTATTCCAACTATCCCCATTGACTTTGTCAACAGTGCACTGTTGAGGGGGGAGACAAAGCGATGTAGGGCTTAAAATAAAGCTGTCAAAGCCTCCATGCGGAATCAAAAATAAGATTTTTTTCGATATCATGACCCATATGAATTTACAAAATAATTCTCACACGGTTAAACTAATATTGGCGTAAACATCAAAATATTTAATTTGTTTATATTTATCATATTCAACCAATATAATTCAATTACTGAAAAGGCGCTAAGAAAACTAGAAAGAATAAAATACAAAAACAAAAATGAATCAAAAATCAAAACTACTCCATGATCGATTTCGAGAGCCGTGGACATTGATCAAAAACAAATCAAATTGTTTTAACTTTGGTGTTAATGCCAATTTTTTTTAGCAAAAGGAATATCACGAGGAAAAGTACAGGCTTCGTAACGTTAACTTTCTGTTTAACATATGAATGAAACTTATTAATCTCGTAGATATCAAGTCTATCTAAAATACTTTAGCGTTGTGCAAGGCCGCCAGATAAGTTTTTCAAAACAGTTGATGCTAAGTACAAGTCAACGCATGTGCCGGTCTCTTGTTTTTAAGATTCACTGTTATTTTTTATGTATTTGCGCCGAACATTTTCTCATATGTAGTCCTTCCTACAGTTAGAATGTCTGGCACTGAGAGTGTACTGATTAAATATTTTTCCTTAAATTTGCCATTTTAGACGTTATTTACTTTTATGGCCGGCCTGGTTAAGGGGACCTTATTAAAATCAACAACTGTTTGGATTGTAGACCAGACAGCCGGTGACAACATTTTTGTGAAACACTAACACTAAAAAAATGTAGGAACGCGTATCGTATGTTCATAGTAAAATAAGTTTTAACCTTTTTTCGCTAGATCTAATACTAAACTGTTGAACTAAATAGCTAATTTAATAACTAATTTTGCCGAGTTCAGCAACTTCGTCACCTGTTTCTTGGACAATGGTCTACAAGCTGATGTGATTTACACTGACATTTGTTTCTAGTACCCTTATCTTCTGGCCTTTTTTCTACATCCATAATTGAACCCGCCGTCTTGTTTTTAATGGCAGTTCTTCCTCCGCTTTCTATCCTACTTCTGGCATTCCCAAAGGTTCCACCTTTAACCCCCAACTTTTCATTTTGTTTGTTAATTGCCGTCCTTGTAACTTCAAGTCTGATTCTCTCTTATATGCTGATGGCCCTAAAATTTTTCATGCTGTCGCTACACATAATGATTACAGTTATTTTATTAAAACAACGATTGCGTTTTAAAATTATTTTTAATATTCACCCCAAACTAAAACAAGACTCAACAAATCTTCCAGAGAACTCAAGCTGACACTCACTCAAAGACAATGAGTTATCATTTTCACTCATATTGGAGAACCGCACTCCCAATAAAATACCGATGATTCGACTTATAAAGTCAAAAAAACTAACAAACCTGTCATCAGAGAACCTACACTAAGACCTGCCAATCGGACGATGGGTCAGAAGTGACAAAGGGGAAATCTATAGCCTTCAAAATTCACCTAAAACAGGTTTTGACATCTTTCGTCACCGTAATATGTGACTTTCCATGTAATATCAATGAAAAGTTGCCCTAAGGAGGTGCAAAATATTATTATCCAGAAAACCTGCTTTCAAAAATCTCCGGGAATTGATCTTATCACCAACGCGATGCTCAAACCAGTTGCCACTGATCGTATTCTCTTGGGTTTCAAATCTCTTCTACGCTCTTTTTCTTCTACGGATATTTTGCTGAAGCATGGGAAACAGTCGTGAACATAAAGTTTTGCAAAGACTGGACCCAAGAAAGTTTTGCTGAGAAAACTACTTCCAATACTTGTAGATGCAAAATAAATTCCAGAACATGAATTCGGATTTTGAAGACATCACAGCGCCATACAACAGATCTATAAAATCGTACCAAATATTAAAATAGCATTCGAAGATAAGAAGTAATATTCTGTAGTCTTTTATAGCGTAACTTAATTTTTCGACAAAGTCTAGCATAAATCGTTGATCTTCAAAACCAAATCAATGTTTCCGAAAAGCTTCCACGAAATACTTTAACCCTACCTAACCGACCACACATTCCGGGTTAGACAAAAAAGCTATTCTACTGCTAAATATAGTGTACACCATGGTATAGCTCGAGGGGAGCCTTTTGCAACTTATACTGAATATTGTAACTCTAGAACACTGATCCCAACTTTGCTCTCTGATTTGATGTCAGTAACGTAACATGCGTCCAAAATATAAATGTCCTAAGGGGTGTATATCATTTGTTCTAGTACGAAGTCTGTTCAAACAGTATCGGACCTAAATTTTTATTTGCCAAACAATTGAAGCTGGAGAGGCGGGGCTTGGTGTGGAAGTGTACTCATATCTAGTGCGTATGCTCAAGTTTTTGTAGGTCTCTATCTCACGCCTGTCCTTGGTACTGGACTGGTGCGTGTCGTCTGATTTTTCATTTTTTCAAAATGACCGAAAAAATTGAGCAGCGATGTTGGAGGTTCACAATGGTTCACAATGCTCAGAATGGTTTCAGCAAAGTTCGTGCCAAAACTGCTAGCAATTGAGTAAAAACAACTCCGTCTTGAGATCGCACAGGACATGCTGGAGACTGTAAGCAATGAACCAAACTTTTTGAACACTGTAATTACTGGTGATGAGTCTTGCGCTTATGGGTATGACCCAGAAAATAAGTTCCAGCCAAGACAATGGAAGCATTCGTCATCCCGATGCCCAAAAATCCGTCCATTCTTCACACTTACTTCAGAGTTTCTTGTTAAAACACAACACACCACTGGTTCCTCAACCTCCCTATTCTCCTGACAAGTGACTTCTGGCTTTTCCCAAGTTGAAAATATCTCTGAAAGGGACCAGATTTCTTACCAGAGAGGATATCATGGAGAATACGACGAACCAACTACGCATCATACCAAAACAGGAGTACTAACGATGTTTTCAACAGTGGCAGAAGCTTTGGGAGAAATCTGTGGGACTACTTTGAATCTCAATAAAGGTTTATTTTACCAAAAACTTTTTGAACAGACCTCGTATGTAAGATTCTTCAACTAACTGAAGCTACTTGTACGAAGGTAGCAGTTATGCAGTTAGCAGTCTCCTAAAAAATCAATACATTTAGTTTATATTTTTTCTAAGCGCCAAATACTTTATCAAAAAAATACTTTTCTCACTCTCTAAAAATCATGTACAGCTGCAATTACAACACTATATTCTTGAAATTTCGTGCCCTGAGCTGTCCTTTGAATCGGGAAAAGGGGTAAAAGTTACTGGGACTAGATCTAGAGAATTGTGCGGCAGAATATATACTAATGAAACGGCAGAATATATACTAATATTGAGCAACAGGGAGATATAAATACACAGGGACGAAGAAAGCACTATATAAATAGTAGTGGTATTGAAAGCATACATTAGATATTCAATTTTCAGTAGCTACACTACAGGCCATGTCTGGGGGATGAAGTAGCTAAAAATTCCATTCACAATTAATGTTTATGAGCAGTAGAGTAATAGCTTCAACGTCCCACTTTACCCCTGACCAGTCTCAAGTACCTACTCAAAGATTAGTCAACTCAAGGCTAGAATCCAACCAGAGACCACACACGCTAGCAGTCGCTGCTCTGTCCTCGATCGGCTACCAAAACTTCAATTTACAATAGGTTGTTTTAAGCAGATGACGCCACACCCCTAGTTTTTAGGCCATAGAACTCAACGTGGACACTAAATCCTTACCTTAACCGCTTAGGTTTTCGAAGTGAATTTCACCGAAATGTACTCGTATTGGAATTGTTTTTGCGGGATGATTAAAATTGAAAAAAAAATTTATTTATCTTGAAGATTTTATTTGACAAAGTGGTTTCGAAAGCATGCACTGATTCTCATCAGACACCAGCACACAGTGCATACTTGACTGGTGTGACCACTTGCAGTTGGAAATCATTAATTGTTATTTACGCTGGTTGTGACAAATTTTAACATCTCCGACTTATATCCATGGAAATAATTTACTATGTTTGAATTTTTGCATGCAATTAGTTCTGGTGATTATTTAAATGAGTGTATATAAATATAGGCAGCCTTTCAAAATTATGTTTAAATTTTAACAACATGTTAGGTTTAAAGCTATCAAACGCAGTTGCACCAAGTAAGCCCCAAGTACTTTTGTTTTTAGAGATAAACTCTACATGTAAATTCATTAAATTTTTATCCAGACCAGAGTAGCTGCCTTGGTTAAATCATAGTACTACTCTACTCTGCTCTGCTCTCAAAAGTGGCGCAGTTTATTGTGACAATTTGTTATAAGTAGTGGCGTTGTTATTGCAAAAAAAAAAGTCGGTTTTTGCTAATACATGCCAGTGGAGATTGTCTAAAGCCTATTATAGGGGCTTTTGGAAAATGATCTGGCTAAGGACGACGAAAGACGATACAACGTTATCGAAAAACATGCGCTAAAGGCAAATATACCAACTTCAGAGCTCGTACGCTTTTACTTACTACAAGCTGAATCTTTTGTTTAAAGAACGACGCCAATTTCCGAGTCGAATCACGGGACTACTTTTAATTTATTAGTATGATAAGTCAATGTGAAGCAAGGAATTATAACAGAAAACAAAAGAGAAAATTTTTCAATAGTACTGCGGCATCGAGAACGCGGACCAGCTTCAGAACTTAGGATTAAGACTTTATTATCACATTGTTTGAGGGCCAAACCTAACGAGTTTAGGCTCTCTGCCACTTGAACTTCAGATAATATATTATTAAAACCAGGCTTACTGATGATATCTTCGATTCGGAAATCTTAGTTGAGTACACAGTTTTCCCTAAAGACCAGGGTCGTTGTGGTAAATATGATGTTCGGTATTAATAAGGCACTCAACAGAACACTCGGCCGTGATTACCCTTTGTGTTTTCCTTTTGAGTGTATTTTTGTGCGTATCTCCTTACCTTCTGCCAAGACCTTAGTCGTCGCTTCAATATATATCCCCTGCATCGTTCCTCTTTCCGGTTAGGAACGATTCCTTGCGGAAATCTCTTCTTACTTCAACAGTAATTTTTCCACTGTTTATGGTCTGCTATGTGGTGGTTTTAGCCTTCCAACTCTAGATTGGGATGTTGCCTCTTCAGGTATCATCTCGACTAGTAGTGTGTCTTTGATAACGTCATCGTTTTTCTCACTTTGTTCCCTCTCATAGTTTAACAACATACCAAATGCCAGCAAAAGAATTCCTGACCTTGCTTTGCAATCTCCTAAAATCATCACTCTCCTTAAGTTTTGACCTCTTTCTTTATGTGCCTCTCTTATTCTTGAATTTAAGATCTGATCTCTTGCTTTATTTGCCTCCTGGCCCTCATCATCCCTCTCTTATTCTTGAAATTTCTAATATTAATTCTATAGGAATAAAATATCTTCCTTAGTACGTTTTAGCTTGCACAAACTGATTTCACTGGCATGACGATTGAAATAAATGGAATTAACTGGTTCACTTTCTTTCGTGGCCTTGATGATGCTTTGACATTGATCATGCTTTGCGCAAATTGTATATTTTCCTCTCAAACCTTTTTCCGCAATTCACACCAACTCCTCGTCTTAAAAAAATTGGATGATTATCCTTGGTTCAGTAATAAAATTTGCAGCCGAACTCGAAGCCCAAAATCCTGCTCGTAGTTTATATAAAAAATCAGGTTCACCAGCTGGTCTCCTTTTTTTTATAAATAGCTACACTCTAAAGCGAAAAAAGCTGCCAGACACACGATGCGCACTTACGTTGCTGACATTGAAGCATCAATCAAGCCAATTAACCGAAATCCTTCTAGTCATTCATCCGTTCCTTGAAAAACATTCCTAGTATCCCCAATGGTATGCATTTGGGTGATACAGTTGGTTCCACACCATATGAAGTCAGTGAACTTTATGCTTTTTACTTTTCCTCTTTCTTCTCACAACAATGCCCTCCTCCTTCCATATCTTCTCCTGGATTACATTCGTTTCGAACAAACCTTCTAGAAATTGAACTTCGGATGAACGCTATCGATGTCAATACCGGTAGTATTTCCGACGGCTAAATCTCTTTCATTATCTCTGTGCGTTCCTCTTTCTATCTTGTTCAATGAAAGTATATCTTCTGGCGCTTTCCCTCTGCAAATTCTCAAGATCTTCCCTATACATAGAGCCGGTGATCGTACGTGTATCTCAAACGACCGTCCTATTTCTCTTCTTCCTTGTTTTAGCAAGATCATTGAGAAAGTGGTCTACAAGCGAGTCTACTCCTTTATCTAGCCTACCCTAGCTCGTTAAAGGTAAATTCACTCTAACCAACTTTTTTCTTTCACACCTGTAGTCGCATTCGATCTTGACCATCAATAGCAGTTCGACGTACTAATTTCTCCAAAGCGTTTAACTGTGTCAACCATAACCTCCTTGTTCAAAAGCTGATCCTCTTCTTTCCTGTTTCAACTCTTACATCTTTGGTCGTACCTGTATGGTAACTGTTAATTCCTGCTCTTCAATTCTCTTTTATCCTGCATTAGATGTTCCGCAAGGATCCATCCTTGGTACTCTTCTCTTCATATTGTTCATAAACGATCTCCCTCCTTTAATCCGATCGTCTTGTCTTCAATATGCTGACGATTTCAAGATGTTTCGAGTGACCGAGTCACAAGATGACAGTACGCATTTACAAAACGATCTTAATAGCTTACAGACTCGGTCCGCTGCCAATGCTCTCACTCTGAACATCACTAAATGTCACAAAATGTATTTTACTTGTAAAATGTCACCTTTAATGTTTTCCTACTCAGTTTCTGGCTCCCCTCTCAATGTAGTTGATAGTTTTAGAGATCTTGGTGTAATATTTGCTAAAGCTTGAATTTGATAAGCAGATTTCATACATCACTGCCAGGGCCTCTAAATTATCTGGTTTTATTATTAGATCTTCTAAAGCCTTCGTTAATATTTTTTATATTTATATTAAATGTTAATATTATTCGACACTATTGATCACAAACCAATTTTTAAATGAACTTAGTATTCGAGGAAAGGGAAATTATTTGGTTATTAGTTACTTATCCAAACGGACCATAAGTACTCCGACCAAAGGTGAAACTAGTAATATTAGAGCGGTAAGCATAGGCATTCCTCAAGGATCCATTTCGGGACCAACTCTATACTTACTTGCTCTTTGTCTAGCGTTTGAATTATTTAGGTTTGGCTTTTAAATATGTGATTTCTGCCGATTACAACCTTATATTAAATTCTAACCGAGATCTTATCGAATTAGGACGATTAATGATGATTTAGATAGATTAATTATGATTTAGATAGATATTTCAATCAGCCAGTTTCTAGTAACTTAAAAATAAATGTTAATAAAACGCATTACTTTATTTTCAAACAGAAAAATAAAAAAAGACATGTCATTAGTCAGGATGTACTAATAACCAACCCATCGAACGACTTAGGAATAGTAAGTAATTTATGGCCAATTGTCATGGTCGGCTAGCGTTAGAAAAATCAAATACAAAATTTGCCCCATTGTAGGTTTCCACAGAAGACGTTGCTACTTGAACAATGTCTTAAAAAACATGATCTATCATGCTTTTGCAATTGCATCTATTACTTATGCAATGCTCAACTGGAGCCAAAATTCATTAACAAATCTGATTATTCGGAGCAGAACTCTAAATAAGGCAATAAGGCAGTTCACAACCTGTGCCCTTCCATAACTGGAAAAATGCTGTTCTTTCAACTATTTGCATTTCAAAAACATGATAGCTGTACGGAAAATGGTGCACGAAAAGAACAAATCCTTCATTTCTGTAACAATGACCAGCGAAACGGATAAAAATGAGATAATACCAGCCAGTTTTTTTAGATTCCATCTGGTCAGAATCAAGAGAACTCTTCAAGGCCTAATTGTTTCGGTTAAGTATATTGTTGTATAATGATATGCCTCATGTTATGTAAAACAACCCATTGTATTTCATTATTACAAGGAAACTGAAGCGATTAAGGGGCAAGGAAATATTTAACCTAAAGAATTAAGGGGCAAGGAATTATTTAACCACATGCATTACAAGTTTGTGTTGTATCTGGGCGATGCTGAATGCGCATGATTAACTAACTACCTTACCTCCATTAATTAGTCGTTATTTCACTCCCGATGCACCATCATACTTATATGTTTCATTCGAGACAAAAAAGAAATTTTCTCGTTTTAGAGTGCGGTTAGAGTATCCCATACATATATCCTTTCACCCTACCAAGCAATAAACTAACAATCAATGAACGCACTAAAAATTGAGCCAGTATCCACTTCATCCTTGGTTTTTGGCTTCGAATGAAGATGATATGGGGAAAACAAGTGCATTCTTTTGTGTATTTTACAAAACAATGCCTTCTTTCAGCATGCATGAATGAGTATGCTGATATGCTTATGTTTTTTTGGTATACTTAGGTAGAAAATTATGCTTCAAAATTAAATTCGAAAAGAAAAAAAATAAATAAAGATCACCGTCAAACATTGTTTACTTTTTAGCGAGCGAGCGAGAATAGTTGGTGCAAAATAGAATACTTAAAGTTGAATAAACTTTCAGTTACTTCAAAGCAGCTCAATCTGCAGGGTATGGTTCTGTATCAATAATTATCATTCAAACTTCACCAAAAAGTATTCACATTTAAAATTGATAAGCCCATGATATGCACACGTGCAAAGCTATCGAATATTATATGGTATCTTACAACAATCAACTCAACTTGCCTAATTAAAAGTCAACTCAATACTGACTTTTGTTACGAGGCATACGAGAGGAAGTACACGACGCGTGCCACAATGTTTGCTAGCTCGCAATGTCCGGAAATACTCGTATTAGCATGCAGCACTCAAGTAACCTACTGCACACAACCAGTAATAATTTGACTAGGTTTATCCCAAGCATTGACTATGTTCCAAACACTAAAAAATGAGTAAGCCTAATAAATGAAGCCCAATATTATAACAATGGAGCAGACAACATGAGTTCATCGAAACAGGCACTTAAACAAAAACCACTCAATCGATTTCGTTATCCTTGTCGTCTTCTGAGCACTAAAATCAATTGTTACCAACGAAAATAGTTACTAGCCACTACATGGGCGACCTTAATGCACTGCCAAGCCCCAGAACTGCTCGTAAATGTAATAACAACAATCACCTTCTCGTCCTTCTCTCTTCTTAAAGGATCCTGGCAATCGAACGAAGGCAGCATCAACAGTCACAAGCCGATGGTCCCGAAATTGACACAGCACCTTCGTCTCTTCGGCTCTGCCGCAATGTGTGGAAATGTGCAAGCATCCGATAAACTCGTAATCCTTAAATTATCCATCCCTGTCCTCTATTATGGTTTGCTACATTGTCCTGCTCCCGAGAACAGCACCGACAACAAGCTCCTTGGCCTCCCTTCGCTCACCTGATGCGCTCCTGCATGGCTTCCACTTTAAGTAAGCAGTGTCCCAATCGAAACGTGACAAAAGGGGGCAAACAACGGAGGAAATAGAATGGAGAAAGTAAAGAGCAGTGGCAACAACAACAACGCCCAAGGCAACGGCAAGGACAAGAATAGGAGCTTGGAGTAGGGCCAGGACGCGGGGTCGGCGCAAGGCCAGTCAGGGAGGACGACATCGTGTCGTGCGAACCGAGCCTTCGAATAAATTTTGACTATGCAAACCGTGACGAACTGGAGACGCTGGCAAGGACGACAATGAAGACGGTTGAGTGAGCGAGTGGTCCACGGGAACGGTCGCCTTCGATGAACGAGTTCTTCCGACGAAGGCGATATAGAAATGCCGAAACGGGAGTGCGAATCGATCGATTGCCTGCGACGTCGAATAAAAAAACAATTACAACGCAACAACTGCCTGACGATTGGAGACTAGGCTCGACACCACCCCACCGAGATAATCGCGTACTAACAATAATATCCTTCGAGGACGACTTAGGCGTTAACCGTCGCGACGTAACAAATTTCAGATTGATTCCAGACAAGCATGTAACCCAATAATCCAATATTTGCCTGAGTAAATTCTAACACGCTACCATCTCACAAGCTCACCTTTTGAGACGCTCCCAATCTGTTCCAAGTTCTGCAGGACTTCTTGTCTACGCTGTCTTCGACGTGTCTGCTTCGCACACTTATCACTGCTGAACACACTTTCTGAGCATCTTTCACTAACAATCACTACCAGAAAATACGATACAGCTTTATTAATAGCGGAAAACTTCCGGAAAATTTTCTCTTCACTTTTTTGGTTACACAACGTTCCGATGCGCAATCAGAACAGACACTTGGCACTGAAACAGGCAGAGCTGCTGGAAGCTCGCGGAGCCTTCACAACAAATATTTGCGGAGCGGAGTGATTTTCAGGGAAATCAATATGTGATCAATGTAGCTTCGAAACAGAAAATGTGCTTGCGATAGGGTTAATCGTGGACGAAATTCTGTGCAGAGATCTTGTCACGACACGGATGCTCCTGTTCGCACTGCACTTGGGATGCTTCGTTTGTCGCACAGTGAAGTGGAGCGAAGGTGTCTTCCCGTAACCTGTTGGGCGATGGCTGTGATGTCGGTAAATGTCTATCGCAGTACTGCTTGCGATTGGCCGTCAATCGATCGAAGAATCGTACCTACTCGGAACTAATTTTAAATGCCAGATAATTATGGAAAACAAAATAAAGGCTGCCAAGCCTCTTATCGCGACCGTAACTCCAACGCTTCAGACAAATAATCACTACCTGACTTTCAGCAATACCACGAAGTTTTCGTCCAGCCTCAATACCGCGCAATCGCGTTTCGAAAAAAACCACTATATACTTCCTCGCTTCATGCGAGAAGCGAGTTATCACAGAAAATCACTATACTATTCCGATATTACCACGAAATCACGCGAAAATTACGAAAACTGGCTCTGTTGATTTTTGTTGGCATTGACATTCGATGCTCGGCCCATAAAAATGTCGAAAACACCTTTTCCGAATTTCACTGAATTCCGATCGATTTCATGGATTTACACGAACGTACTTGCACAGATGGTTAGCGGCGGTGAATTGTTTGCTTACAGCAGGTGTACGATGATTATTTTCGGGATTTTTCACAGAGAAATGACAAAAAACACGACACACCGACGTATACACTTCCCAGTCAGAGCGCCCATCTTAATTTCACCTGTGACGTCAAATTATTTCTATCTGCCAAAAGAGATGGGGGCAGCCATATCTACAATGCAAACTGTTATACTGATGGTGAATGTCTGCGCTAGCGATACTATTGACGTTGAGGTGGCGAAAATTTAATTTTAAAAGTGATAGCTATGCTTTTGACGTAGAGATGACAGGAATTTAGTTCTAAACGGAAGAATTAGATGGATGATTCGAGTATAAGGTAAATATGGCGGGATAAAATTTTAAACGGAAATTAAGTTTATTGAGAAAACTAAGGAAAATGTTGCAGAGATTAACTAAGATTAAGTCAAAAAGAAAGTGAAAAACTTAAATAATGCAAACATAGATAATTTGGTATGAAGACCCGGATCGGACTCAGATTAGCATTGTTTAAGTGTGCCTATGTTTCTTTCTATTTCTTGTTTTGCTGCGTTGTTTCCACATGTGACCAATCTTTTAGATGATAGAAAATGTCTAGTTCGCAAAAGAAACGAATTTTCGAGTAAATAAGCTGGCGGATAAGATACGCTTGATCAAATCGATTTTTTACTTTTTGATATTTTTAAAGTATTAGCAGGAAATATGGGTAGTCGCGGCTGTCACTATTAAACAATCAAAAACGCCAGATTGAAATTAAATAACTTGAATCTTTTCTATGTGGATGCAAAAAGAGCTAACGAAGATCGGATGTAGGGAATTTTTCAGGTTTCTTTTTCTTTCACTAACATACTAGGGAACCGTTCTTTAACTACGTTGCCAAATAATAGTAGCAATACACAAGCTAAACTTATAATTAGGGAATGAAGACGTAATATTTGATTATATGTTGGCATTATAATTTGAATTTGAAATGTGAATGAATTTGACGGAAGAAGTGCGCTGAAAATAATCGTATATGGCAGCACCATTCTAACAGCAGAGCTGCCTAGCGGCAATGCCTCCTAGAAGTACGGGCCGTAATGCAGAATAATGACGTCACACTATACTGTCAAAGTGTCGCGAAAAACACACGTAGTCTTATGGGACGTCCGCGGGAAATCGTAAATTGTACAGGTTGTGTTGAAGTGAGTGAAGTGAAAACAAAGTGAAGTCCGCGGAACAGTGCTAGTGAACAGCTAAAACACAAATTAATGCGGTGCGTGCGGTATTATTGGGAAAATTCGCTACGAAATGTTTATCGGCTGGTGTTAGGTTATGTGACGTTTTGTGTCGATTCACTGTCGATACAATTAATTGACACAAAATGCAAGTTAAGACTAAATTTTATTTCTACAACGCGTCCACGCACAAAAAACTAACGTTTTATTCATATTTTAGCTTAAAAACCGCAAGTGAAATCTCCGTGTCTGTCGGCACTGCCTCGTGGAAATGTCAAAATTCACGGCTAAATTGACGTCATAGCTAAAACGATTACGTAGCCTGACGGCCCGTACTTCTAGGAGGCATTGCTAGCGGTGAGTTTGGGTCAGAGGCAGTGCTGCCAACTAAAAATCCGGCGAGTAAGTAGATTTCTCACAAAAAAGTAAGTAGAACAGCAAACACGGTAAGTAGAATAACAAACTCCACTTTCTTTGAAAATCTCGCATGATATATTTATAAAAAATAAATCAGATACATTTTATTCATTATTATATTTAAAAGTATACATGTTTCGGGAAAATTTGTCAATGATATCAGACGTTATCTTAAAATCAAAACAGGTTGAATTATTCATTTTTAACAGAGCTTTTACTTGCAGGCAGCCTCTAATTGTTTCATTACAAAGAGAATTTCTAGTTTTAGTTTTAATTAGACTGTAATGAGAAAATATTCTCTCAGTACTAGCAGAAGAGTGTGGAAGCGTTAAGATATTAAATACAAAAGCACATAATGCATCAAACGCACCCTGATCACCTATTTTAATTGACTTTACATGAGTCCAAAATTCTTCAATGTTCTCTGAATTTAAATCACTTTCTTCTAAAGAATTTTGAAGCAATCTATACTGATCGTCAATTGTCTGTATATCACTGTTTGTAACTAGATGCTTCATAGTGTTAACAAGTTTAATGATAGAATTGAACTTATTCTCTATTATACTTTGTGGTTCAATAACATCAAGATTTTGTAATAATTCGGAACTGAAGTCAAATCTACGAAATATTTGTTTAGAGCCTTCAATGTAAAAATTTACACAATTTGTTCGAAATTGCTTTAACATTTCTGAGTCTAATTTGGTATCCAATATAAATTGTTGTACTCTAGCTCCTAAGTATATGTTTTCTAAATCAAGGAATTCAGTCTCTTTATTAACTTGTATTTTCGAAATACTTGTCACTTTTATATAATTCTTTTTCATATAACACTCCAAAAAAGTAATGACCATTGACTTTACAGACTTATAAAGTTTATGTAGTTGAGGTTTTTCAGATTGGAATAATTTATTAAGATTATTAAAGAATGGTAAAATATATTCCAAAAACATTAAGTATAGCTTAGTGAAAGGACTACATAGTAATTTGTGTATTCTAAAAGCCGTTAGAAGGTTCGTATTGTTTTCCTCAATGGAGAAAAATGCTATCAAAACATCAAATTGGTCAAGTAACCTGGATACAATACATTGTAGTAAAAGCCATCGTGTTTGCGAAGGGAGAAGAATTCGAAGTGGTTTGATATCGAAAAATGTTTGCAATGACTTGAAGTTCGAAAGGCGCTTAGAACTTTTCAGAAAATTATATACATCTCTTGTCAAAGCTTCCACATAACCCGGCAGCTTCTCACATGCGTAAGAAGCACAGAGATGGAAAGAGTGGCAAACACATTTTATTATAAAAATACTTTGAATATCATTGCGTAAAAGTGATGCAACCGAATGATTTTTGCCGGACATAACATTTGCGCCATCGGCAGCAAAACCTATAAGATTTCCTTTATAGTTTATTTTATAATTTTCAAAACTTTTAATAATTGCTGAATACAAATGATTAGCGTCTGCTTTTTCCACCAGCAATAAGTCAAAAAATAAATCGTTCATTTTATCATTATGGTAAACTCGAACTACGAGGCACAACACTTTTTGTGTTGAAATATCAGAAGCCTCATCTATAATGAGTGAAAATTTAGACTTATTTAAAATTTCAGCCAATTTTTCCATATAACTTGCCCCTAAAACATTAATGAGAATAGCAGTAGACTTTGTACGACCGCACTTAAATCGTTTGAGAATTTCAGAGTCCAATGCCATTGCACTTAGAAACCGCGAAAAATGTTCCATCAAAGTAAATGACAAATTGTGCTCTGCAAGAAACAGGACAGAACGAACTTCTGCTTCAGTAACAGCCTTGGAGATACACTGTTTTCCATTTGTCAGTGCGTCCTTCACCGTAGGTTGTCTCCATACTTTACTACTACGTACTATATGTGAATGTGTTTTTTCGTGCTTGCGAAGAGCCGCTTGGCCCATTTTGGCAATATATAATTGATGCAAACAAATTTTGCAAAAAGCATATGAACTACCTTTTGTACTTTTTGATACCCAAGAGAAAACTACCTCCCACTGATTGCGATAGTTCTGCTCATACTTTCGTCTCTTGTCTTTGGTTATATGTTCGTCATCACTTGCTGAGCTAGGCGACTCCCTGTCGTTTTCAACAGTTGACGACGACCTGGCTTTTCGAGAGATATAACGTTCCATCTAGACACTGTCAATTAGGAATGAGTTTTGTTAAAAACTTACTGATCAGCTACGTACCCTTTATTTTGGTTATAATGTAAAAACTCTATATCAAAAACGGTGGTTCCCGGATAACTCAGGATATATTTCACTTGAAGTCTCTCGTAAAAACTGTCGTGCACACAAATATATATGTGCAACTATCTTCATGCTATACAACTCTGTGTCTTGTTCTTCTTTTTAGCGTCGTGTTGAGCGAAAGCTTCAAAGTTTTGAGCTACATGTTTGTATTGGAAATTTGAGTTTGAATAAGAAACCTTAACTTATGCCTGAATTACAGTCGACGCAGCGAGGCGCAGCTATCAGTGACCAAGCGCAGCCAACGAAATCGCCTGGTTACACTGAAACGTGACTAAGTGTCAGTGAAGAAGAAGAATTTTCAGTTGATGTTTGAATTTCACAGCGACATATCTGTATCCGCCTGTAGCCTTCTCATGAATAATCGGACGCTCCTTCATTTGGGCTATCAGCATCTCTATTGACACCTCGACATCCAACACTGCATCTTTAATTGACCGCATTTTGAAATAATTCTTTACAATTTTTTCAATCAATGTGAATACGAGTGTGGAATTCGACGACTCACTTTACCCCTGATATTAACCACGTACCTAATTAGAGCTAGGTGAACTCAAAGCTTGGTTCGCGGGCCTTCGTTCGAACTTGGATTCGAATCAGGGATCCCACAAGCAAGAAGTCAGTAATCTACCAACTAGACTAATAAAGTATTTTAAATTACTATATTCAGTTTGCTATTAATTATCTTTCAAATTTGCCTTCAACTATATTTTTATTTTACTTTTAACTATCTAAGCTATTACCAATAAAAATTGTTTTCGAATTCCTCAAAAAATTTGTAATATAAAATCAACTCTATTTACATTTTCGCATACATTTCAAATCCCGCGCGTTTCTCAAGTAATTACAGCTGATTGCAACTCTTCGCCACGACAAAAGTTGAATCTATTTCGACCTGAGCTGCGCCTGGCTGCGCCTGGCTGCGCATAGCTGCGACTTGGTGTGCTCGCTGCTATGGAAAACCCATATAGTCAACTCAACTGACAGCTTGGTTGCGCCTGGCTGCGCCTGGCTGCGTCGCAGTGTGCTTCAGCGGTTAAACTTTCACTACCTGTTTTGTAGCAAAAACATAGAGGAAAGAAACAAGCAACAAAAGTTTGGGGAATAAATAATTCACCTGGAGGAAATATAAGTAGATTAGTAAGTAGATAGGTTGCAGAAAGAAAAAGTAAGTAGAACGAGAAGCATAGTAAGTAGGTTTGTTATGAAGGGTAAAAGTAAGTAGATATACTTACTTTTAGCTAGAGTTGGCAGCACTGGTCAGAGGAAACCGTCAAACGAAACGACAGCATCTTGAAGGGCGCAACAGTGCGTCTGTGGAATTCAGCCGCTTTCGGTGGCGTTATATCAATACAGAGTTAATTATGTTAAATATTAATGTTTTTTTGTCGTTTGTGTTCAATATTTGTGTTTTGTGTGATACATGCGTTTGATATCTATCCCCACAAATGAAAATGGTGACCCCGACGTGATATGTGCGTTGTGCAAGTGACTTTTTGAAAAGACGCTACTTATAAATGAAAATAAATCGTTGTTAGTCATGAGTTGAACCATGGTAAACCCGCCTTGGTACGTTAATTGCTTTTGCGACCGGTCTTCTATATGACATCCAGGATTGAACCTAGATTTGAAAAATGGCGGATCCGGGTGTGATGAGGAAAACTGTCCATTCTGACAGCAAATCAATCGAACCCACTTATTTGAACTCGCACACATAATCAGTGATAGCACCAAACTTAAAATTGTCACCTGCCAACTACACGCGCATGGAAATTGAGAGAGCAAAAACTTGCTGTATATGACTTGTTAAAAGAAATAGTTTTTGAAATAAAGTGTGAAATAGAAAACATTGTTTTGAAATTAATGTTGAGGGAAGATTAAAATATATATAATTATATACGTACTTTTTATTGGACTTTATATTTTATGCTTCATTCAGATGGATACAAAGCAACATCGGCATTAGATGCTGGTAATGGTTCAATGTAAAGTTTTAGAGTACGCTCACACGGGTAGTTTTTTTAGGTGGTAAACTGGGAATATCGATGTTGTGCTATCGTAAAAAATATGGGAGAAATGCTCATTCAGTTGGGTGCGATAAAGTTGAAAGGTAGTGATGTACAGTTCTGTGTCAAAATGTTTTACTCTATTTATGCCTGATAAACTTACCAATTATCTAAGTGACAAGATGTAGAAAAATGTTAGTTTGGGAAAAATACGAGAAAAAACCAGGATTGAGAATTTGAGCACAGACGTTAAAAGGGCAATTGAGGGAAAGAGGAAAAAATATTTGCGGCACGCCGAACGCAGAAAAACATCAACGTATCAAGAGTCGAAAAGCTCCATAAATCAGAAGAAACGAAGATTGAATACCTTTTCTTCAGAAACTCGTAGAAACATCGAAATAAAGAAATTAATTTCTATTTGTTTGGGGGTATAAACTGTTTGTTTGGGGGTATTCAGGATAGCACAGCAACAGCTTTCTGGTTTAAAGGCGTTTTTGAGCCAGCAAGGTATAAGTAGCAGTATAACTATGAAAACATTAATCGAGAGACATTAGTGGACTGATACGAGGAGTGCTACGAAGCTTCTTTAGTTAGGTAATCGAAAAAAGAGACGGCTTACAACAAAGGCCGATCATTCGTACAAGAGGTGAAGAACTGCATCAGTTCTTGTAAAGGATATCCAACCTACCAAACAGACAATGTCCAGATAAGACAGTCCTTGGTGTATGGAAGGAGCCTTTAAGTAGTTCGAGATGTTCCTTAGTGCGAAAAAAATACAAAGTTCTCCATAATTGTCTAGGAATCGTACAAGAAGGTTCGTCCAGTTAGGATTTCAGAGCGTTCCCTAAGTATTTTTGCCTGCAGAACACTTCCGGAAAAAGCGTCGTAGTCTTTTCAAGTTGGCCCGCTTTAAAGTTGCCCTCAATGTCACCTATCCCAATCGTTTCTGCTTGGAATTTGACCTGTCCTTGTCCAAGAATCAGCACAATTAAGCCTTACCACTGTGCATCTCACTCGTAACAAGACAAGCAGGTTGGTAGGAAGCCAAAGAAGCAGCACTAGAATTACTTTCATCGGGGTGATACGGAGAGCATCCGCTATCAATAATTCAGCTAACCTATCTACTTTTCCAGGCCGTTGAATCATTTTTGAAGAAACCTGAATGAAATAACTTGTCTGACTTATTTCGAATGGAAGCTCTATTCGATGAGGTAAACATATCCACTGAAAAGTTTAAAAAATTTGACCTGGACTACTGCAAACTTGTTTTAACTTTTATTTAATTTAACAAAAGTATAGGTATATACCTATAGGGCCCAGGGAATTCTTTGGGAATACACTGAAATTGAGTAGTGGTTGCTCATCTGAAATAATAATAAGCTGTGCATTGCAATTTTTCATGTACAATATTGCTATAAATAATAAAGTTTTGTTTAATATTTTGATTTTCTCGTTATAGATAGTATGGTTTCATGATCACATTGTCCTTAGTTTGTTTTTCATATAAAACGATGTATTTAAAAAAAAAAAAGCTTCGAAAGTGCGTTTTTAACAATGTGTGTCACGGACTTTGTACAGCCTGGCCCTTCGTCCATCAATTTAAATTGATAAATGAACGGATAAATGAAACCGAACCTGTAGCAGTTTTCTAGCCACCAAACCTGCTAAAGCAGCTGAAGTCACTTGATCGATCCCAAAACATTGCAATCAGCCAACTCCTGGAACCACTTCCTGAGGGACTGACAAAATGACTAACGCGTCTAAGTCGTGTTTTCAGCCATTCAGAGAAACCTTTAACCGGACCACTTTGGATACAGCGCATATCGCGCCACTTGCAAGTCGTACGCATAACCGTGCGACTCGCCTTCGAATCAGGGAACCATTTCAATATCCATCTTTAAGTGCGGGTAACTGTCCTGTTTACTCTTCACTAGAGTGTACTTTACGGTCGACTGTTTTACCTTTTCTTGCTGCCTCGACTTTGTGCTCACTTGATCGCTTAGTGAGCATGAAGATGATTTCCCTATTCGCGTGAGTTGTATGCTGCTCTCGCCCTCTGCTCAGTAGCTTCTCGTAGAAAGTCAGGCATGCGAATCGCACGAATTCTGGACACTCCATCCGAAGTAATGACTAGGTCCCTTGCACTCCTTCGATACATGGCTTCCTTTTTTGCAGTTCTAACACTGAACTCTACTGCACCCTGTCACAGCGGGCACATGTTTCACTCATATTCCAAGGTTAGTTTCAAAAAATGTCTCAGTTGTATGACAGGAGGCACGAGTTCGACTACAGCTTCTCTCAATGCATGCAGAGTGATTTCGACCTTCACCAACTTTGCGGTCTAAGAGGGCTGCCGGCTTCGACTGCACTCCACTGGCTTGATAGAGCTGCCAAGTAAACGGTTCGTTTTTCTGGATCAGAGCTGGATACGGTCCAGCACCCATTGCATAAGGTCCGACAAAGTTTATGGGAATGTACCCTTCACAAATACCACAAGGTCATTGACATACAACACCACCTCAAAGCTACTGGCCCTAAAATTTTCCAGTACTTCGTTGACTGTCAAGATCCAGAAAAGGGGCGATGTAAACCCCACCCCCCCCTTTTGAAATTCCGGTTCTGACTATTCCGCTTTGGCCTCTAAAACGGTGGCTTCAATTTTCTTGCTTTTGAGCAAGTCTGATGACCAGGTCGCCAGAGTTTTATCCACTCAATATCGAACCAAGAAATCGATAATGCTCGTGATAGTGACATTGTTAAAGGTCCCCTCAATGTCGAAGAAGACTGCCAACGAGCTCTTGATGTACAGATCAACAAGTGTCTCAAGTGCTTTGATCAGAAACGATGCTATGTTAATAGCTTTTAAGTCCTTTACGAAATGGTGATCTAACCTGCCAGGTTTCCAAATGAAAGCTACCCTAGTTTTTGTCCATAGCTCAGACATTACCCCGAGGCGGTGCCATGCGGTCAAAATATGCCGCAGGTTGGGGATGATGATCCTGTCTGCTTTATGAAGCATGATAGGCGATATCCCATCAGTCTCTCGGACGGCCGGTGGGTCACTCGAAATTGGCCATTTTGCGGATTCCGGGAAGTGAGTTTCCAGTAGTATGTTCAGACATCCTTTTGGGTCCTGCAATCATTCTCCGCTTTCCTTTCGCAAAAACGTAGGCACGTTACGCTTAGGAAATTCCTGATTCTAGCTGCCTCTGTACTTCCTTCGATGTTCTCGCAAAATTTCCTCCATGAGTAGCGCTTGACTGGTAAAGCGAAAACTCTTGTTTGTATCGATCATAGTCTTGAATGTTTCCGGCCCGCCATACGTTGTTCGAGCCTTCGTTTGCAACTTCTAGCCTCAGTAAGTTCACTATTCCATCATTAGGTAGCGTTTTTCTTTTCGTGCTTTTCCGGCCATATGTCTTTGAAATCTGACACTAAAATTCCTGTTAATTAGTTTACCTGCTCATGCAGTCACCCACTCTGGACTCGTCAGATCTAGGTCGTCTAGTGCGCTGAGATGTCTATTTGTTTTCCTTGAGTAAGCTTCCCATATGTTTTCTCGGGTCCCGCCTTTTTTTTGGGTAAGATACCAGAAGTAGCAATATTTCAGCATAACCACTGGCGGTCTGAGAGCGACGGCAGGCTAGACACCTGCCAGCTATGGACACTTTCCCTTAAACTTGGGGTACTAGGCTAATATTAATTATTACAGCTCTGTTCCTAGTAATAAATGTAGGTTTGTTACCCATATTGATGATATTGAGGTTGGTTGACATCAGAAATTCTAGCAAACACCTGGCTCTGTCGTTTATGTTTGTGCTTCCCCATATTTCGTGGTGAGCATTTGTCATAGACACGTCTGCCACTCTTCTCAGTCCAAGTGTGATGGGATCCTCTTTGTTTGGTAGATAGACCGCCAACAGCCGACACCACTGCGTACCGCTACGAGTTTTTCTCCTCTCCCAACACACAGTTGTTGTATCTGCATCAAAAAGCTTCGGAATCATTAATCTCTTTTTTAGCGAATATACCAGCCCTTGTAATTGTCCCTACCTGTTAGATGGAACAAAATAAGAACAAAGCTGAGTCCACATATCGAATTCTTGTACAGAAGCGGTTCCTGTATCACTGCGATGTCGACGTGCCCCCGACTAAGGTGCCAAAACAGATCGGCCGTCACCGCTCTACTATGATGTAGATTTCCCTGGACCACCCACACATCGCTTCCCTCAGTTGGCTTCTCCGCCCCAAACTTCATGGTGATCTTCTTCAGCCCGAAGTGAATCAACTCTCTGTTGGCCCGTACTTGATTAGCTGACTGCCGACCGATTCGCAGCACAAGCACCGATTTCACTGTACCAGTTAATTCACGTTCCGCCGATTGGTTCCTTAGTTTGACCCCCTGGGATAGTCTCCAGCCTGAAACTTTAAGATCGGGTGTCTCCTTAACAGAGACAGAGTCTCTGGAGTGTTCATGTGCTGCACCGCTACCTTAGCTTGGGGACGGATGTCTCCTCCACCACGTCTAGACTTGGAAATTTTCAGGACGGTTGACGGAAGTCACTCCGCCTTGAAGACGTCTCTGCAGGTCACCGCAATGTGGCCGCGAAAAGTGTTGCAGAGTTCAAAGCGAGGTGACTCTTCTTCCGTCAACATGGCAAATTTGTGTAGTTTTTCGTTGATCCATTTATGAATTAACTTGGCCATCGTCGACAAACGGAACGCCTGGAATGAAGACTCGAAGATCACGTGAAATTCATCCTCCATTCTTCACTCTAGGCGTTATGTTTGTCGACGATGGCCAGCTTAAGGTGACTAGCAGCTACGTCGCTAAAAGACCAAGCTACCGTCTCCTTTTGTGACCTTTTCATCGGCTTGTCTCTCGGCGAGATTTGCTCCTCTGAACGTTGGTGCTTACCCTCGGATTTCCCTTTAGATTCCGACGTTACCGTACTCATAGCCACTCGCTTTACTTCTCTCCTCTTGAAGCGTTGGGCATCCCGCTTCCTCCCTTTAGTGGGAACAGCTGCCACCCCCTTTATAGTGGACTGCAGATCCTTTGAGCTACCACCTCTAGTCCCGGTTACAGCTCTGCTAAGTGGCTTAGCCGACGCTATCTTCCCGGTGCCCAGCGGGCCTTTCAGCCTGCCACCTCCGTTCTTGGTAGCTGCTCTGCTAAATGTCGACTCAACTGCCGCTTCCGTTGGAATGGCCAGCGATTCCTTAGACCTGCCGCAAGATTACTGAGTAGCTGTTCTGTTGAGGGGTACCGCCACATCCATCAGACTCGCTTCCGGTCCGCAATCTCTCGACCCTGTGCCATTTGGCCTCTCGTCATTGGTGATCGCACCACCTTCGAACTCCTTTTAAAAAGGTCCTGCTCTATCGACTTCTCTTCAGTAGTACTAATGGGAATTTTGATTTTGTTGTCTTTATCTTTTGCTATATCCATGAAGTAATTAATGTTTAATTAATGTTTTAGGTTTTGGTTTTGCATTCTCTTACCACAGCCGAGGTAATCGCCAGCATGCGCCTCTCGCTACACCCCGCCTCCATACGAAAAACGTATTGCTCCGACCGTCCATCCCCCTCTTGGAAACGCGAGGCAAATTCTTTCACAAATTTCCGAGGGTTCCGTAAGCCTTTACAGTACGTTGAACCTGCGAACCTTGCTGCCGAGGCAACCAAGGTGTCTCTCCTAGTCGAACAGTTCACTACTCTGGAGACCGCAGTTCCCGAGGCTTCAGAGCCGGGTAAAGTAAAACGTTGGATCCGGAACCCCGCAGGAAAACTTTCACCTCAGTCACCTAGCCAGACCCGTCCCCAGGCTTCCGTGTCACCCCTGCGAAGAGAAAAAAGCGCACCCCCTACTCGTTACGGGTGAGGCCTCCGTTTACATAACCAATACAACTGATGGCTGTACTTGGGTGCGGTAGAACCAATGCGGTCAATGTAATTGGATGCAAACGTAGTTGCTGCTGGTAGAAGAGCATTTCTACGCAGAGCTCTTACATTTTTTCCTCTGCACAATTCACTTTTAGGCGACTAAAAAGGCGTTCCATGTTACATAGACTCCCATTGACTCGCTCTCCCGCTGAGTTCGTCTTTTCTTAGGTAGTTTTCGTAATATGATAGCAGGAAGTCCAGTTTGAGCTCCTCAACCACCTCGTCCCAGCACAACACTAAGCTGCCTGAAACCATACCAACATCATCGAATCAAAAAGGCCTATAATCACATTGAAGATCTGTGATATGAACAGTCCTCTCGCATGGCGTAATTCCTCAGTTCGCCCCCAAGAAGGCACTGACAGATTCGCTTGCACCGCCAATAATGTAAGTCATTACCCTTAGGCTTATAGACTTCATCTGTTGCTGGCTCATACCCTTTTCATCGTCACTGGAGCCCTATGTTGAAAGTGGAGGGGTGGTAGAAGAAAAAGCACATGAAACGCATGAGCGGGCATGAATTGGAGTGTGAATTTGATCAATGTTAATGTTAAGATCAACTTGAAAAGAGAATCGAGAAGAGTTTTTCGTGTTGACTTGATGCATATGAAAGGGTTCAAAGGACCAGTCAAATAAAACTTTTTTCTTTGTTTTGACTGAAAAGTTTTCGTTATCGATTTGCTTTCTGAAAAATTTAACAAAAAAATAAATTGAAAGAAAAAAATTAGCTTTTGAAACTCGTTCCAAACACTTGAATCTCGTGCAAGTCTGAATCTCGTCCTAAATTTCGTGGCATGCCTCTAGTTTAGGAAATCGGAGGGTTGACCCCGTTTCTAGTATGTATCTTCGACTTCAATGCAATTTATTTATTTCAGAATTTTTTTTAAATCAAAGAAAAGTATGATTTTCAGTGAGATACAAAGTGACAAATTGTTGCTCGTAAACTGGCCAGCTATGTTTACATGCAACAGTGACATTAATTTATGTAATGTTGACAAACAATATGAAAAAAAGATCCTGCTATCAATGAAGCAAGCATCGAAAACCATTTTTGTCTTTAAAATACTTGAAAAACTGTTTGGAAAATTCCAAATATTTTTTTTCTTCATTTGATCCTATAATCCAATTCACCAGCTGTACTACATATTCCACTTCGGAATTGCACAAAGACTGCAATAAATCACTTAACAAGGTAGCCTCGTGTCGTTCTGAGCACATTATAAAATAAATACAAAACTTTCCCATGTCATATCCACTGTCTTCTTATAATATGTATCTTCATATGAATGTACGTATCGAGGTATTAACACAATGCCTTATAAAGATTCCAATTGAAATAATTTGCTCGCTCAGTTAACATGCACGTTTGCCAGTGCTTTATATTGATTTTGTCTGGAATCTTCTGCAATTTTCAATTTAATTTATTAGCGTCCCCTGCGCTCTTTTGTAGGCACAGGCTGGCTTATCTGGAATAAATTGGAAAGTGAGTCTGAAGCCCTCAAAGCAGCAACATGCTGAGTATCTAGGTAAGTTACCTCGTCAACCACAATTTACAGATTGAAACGCCATCCCGGCAGTTGGCTAATGACAGTAGGGTGAAAGAGTTCTAGTGGTTGAAATTAAATCCGTTGAATAGATACTACAAGCAGAAGTATCAAAGTGTATTGCTCTCAATTATAAATAATCTATGCTTGGATTCGAAAGGTGTTTATCTCTGAATTAAATATATGTCTGAGGCTTGTGGCTGACACTATATAAGAGTTTTAATAGATCCATGCATTGATACTTCACGTGCATAATTAAGAAGATACTTGAATGAAAGGATGGTATACATTTCATTGCACAATAATGCTAACTTTCGGTTCTAAAGAAGTTAGATAGCCGTGGCTGATTTTATACGGAAAACATTCTTCAAGGTAAACTCTGCGATTTGCTGGGAGAGAGAGAGTTTTAACATCAATCAACGTTCATTATTAGGCATATAGAAAAGATTATATTTAAATTGTAGAGTGCAAGTAAACCTCCACTGAACAGTATTTGAGTTTGGAACGAATAAGTTTGATAAATATCTTAACATATGTGGAAAAGCTGAAAGAATTATTGCAAGAACGCATAGCAATGTCCGCATATAGTAAGCAACTTTTCGTAATGATTCGATCATGAATATCAAATTTCAAAATTGACCTTGACACAGAGGAAAGAATAGTTTCACAAATAAAGTTTCAGAAAAAAGGACACTGTGAAGCATATAAAGATGAGTTAGCGGATGGTCAGCAGAATATTCGATTGCCTGGAGTATTTGTAAATCATCTGCATAGAGCAGTTAAAATGATGATAAAATATTGGGATGGTCGTTGATGAAGAAGTTAAATAAATGAGGTCAAAGTATCGATCCTTGTGGCACGCCAGAAAAGGGGGAAAAGTTGAGGACAACGCGCTAAAGAGGAAGACAAAGCAGGTGCGATTCACTAAAAATGATGAAATCCAAGAGAGTAAAGGCTCACAGATACCAAAGTAATTTAATTTTAGTTTAATAGCATCAACTTGGCAGTTGTGACTTAAAGCCGAGGCCACTGTATGTGAAAATTCCATGAGTTTGGTGGATGTGGACCGACATTTAACAAAGCCTTGTTGCTGAAATATGATTCCATAGTTAAGAGAATCATAAATTTTATTGGACACGAAACGCTCAATGATTATAAAAAAGCAGGGCAGGAGAGAGATGAGGTTGCGTTCCCCAAATTCAAAAATAGGAAGGAGCACTCAGAGTATCGAAGAAAATAACTTGCCTGCGAGATGTGTAATCTTCCATAAATAAAATTTACTTTAATTAGATTTCAGTTATCTGAATAAATATTGTGTAAAATTTCTTCTATTCAACAGAATACAATTTTTACTTTACCATATTTCAAACAAGTAATTTTCTCCAAATTTAGTAGATTATGTCTACGACGCTAACATGTTTTTACATTCTAAGAACTAATACCGTCTCGCTTATTAAAATTGAAGAGATTTGTCCTCCTTTCAAAACTGTACAACAAACAAAGACACGTTCTAAGTTGGGGTAGGCAACTTCTTCGTTTCTTTTAAATGGTAAGCATATTTTGTTCGAAGATAGGACACCGCCAGATTGAAAACTTATATTTCTGGGTGAAAAGTCATAGGATAGGATTCCACATCATTCCGCACGTCAAAGAACAAGCTGAACCTAGTAAAGAAAATTTTTTTTTGATTCAAATAACATTTACTTTTTTAATTTTTTATTTTTTTTTATATTTTTTTTATTAACCAAGCAAGGTACAAGTTGCAAATCAAAAATTGAGAATTAAAATGAGTTTATAAAAATAAAACGAAAATTTAAGTAATTTAAATAATTAACAGATAAATCAATAACAATAAATAAATAACAAATAAATAAAACATTGACAAACAACTTAGCATAAGTGGTTGCGGATGGATTGGAAAAGAGAAGATTTGAAGGATAATTTTGAGACCGTTGGAGAATACAGATTACTTATGCTATTGAATATCCTGTAGCATCTGTTTATCGACTCATTTGCTGCGTAAGTAGTGGAATGTGGATATTTGTTAAGTAAACGAGAAGACCTGGTGCTCCTTACAGGGTTATTTAACACCATTTTCAACTCTGATAACGCCTTTAATGACGTCAAATGTGAAGCAGGCCGAAATCATCTTTTTTCTGGATGCAAGTGTCAATGAGTTTAGGTGACCCAGTCGAAACTCATAAGGAGGAAGGGCATTAAAATCGTAAGGGTTGTATAGAACTCTCAAGGCGAAAAGTAAGAATTGCTTTTGTATGGACTTGAGTCTGTTACTGTTGGTTTCGAAAGCGGGATTCCAGCAAATGGAAGCATATTCGAGAATGGTGCGTACAAGTGAGATGTATAAGGATCTTGTGACCCACAGGCTACGAAATTCCTTGGCACATCTTTTAATGAAGCCTAGCTGTTTGTTTGCGCGGGAAAGTATTTTATCATAATGCAAGGTGAAGCGGAGTCTCTCATCCAAGACAACACCAAGGCCAACAACGTTTTCAACTCGAGCTAAAGACCCATTATACTCATACCCCCAGCCTACCATAGTTTCCCAGATTTCTTAGCAAAATTTAGGATCAATGATAGGAAAAAGAGGCTATCTTCTGCACACGCGCTACATCACAACATTGATATATGAGGCGCGCAAATGCTGGCCATTCATAGAGGAAATGCTCCGCAGAGTCCGCCTCTTCTACGAATGATGGACAGAGGTCATCCTGTGAAACACCTATTTGGTACATATACAGCTGCCTAAGAGGAAGCTGTGTCCAGTCAGTATGTCTCACATGGGTCTGCAAACTTTCTTATTCTTGCTGAATAGGAATCCTGCAGTCGCACGATTGGGCTCTGAAACCGTATAAAACCATTCTTAGGTTGAGTGCGTCTACGCCAATATAGTCCACGACCAATTTAAGGTCAGGCCACTTGAAAATGTGGACTGGCTTCTTATTTTCATATCAGAATAACTCGCGTGGATAGAAATTTATTCAGTCGTCTGATCGTTTGGCATGAAATTGCAGCCCCTGGACATGGACGGTATAACTTTCCACCATTAGCCCCTTCAATCCTCTCGCGTACAAAGCATGTTAAAGCTGCCTTTACGCCATTTCGACCTCATTGTCAAATTGGAGGGGAACTACTTGGATTTGACTCGATTTGACAATGAGTAGCTAAAAAATTACTACCATCCCCTTCAATGTAAATCTTATGGGCATGTCTACTCCATTTCTACTACCTCACTGTGAAATTGGAAGCCGGGTACTTGACAACTCCAACAGAGCTCAAAGGGTGATGGCAAAAGAAGAAGCAAATTTTCAAGACACACACCTATAGGCATTTAAAGTGGTATATTCACTCTAAGGTCTGATATCTCTATGCCTTAACCAAATATAAGTCTAGGAATATAAGTAAATCGGGCTATGACCAAAAACACACTAGAAAAATACTAGAAATCTGTGATGGCAAAACAGTGCTTTTGTAAACACAACACAGATTAGAAGCGTGATTTACGCCTTTAAAGTAATATCTAATCAGCAATTACATTCTCACATAGAAAAATACCAAAAAGCAAACAGTTGCTTAAATTGTATTTAATGTGTACCAATTTTTTCCTAGCTCAAAAAAATATTTTAATAAAAAAACCGATTTTTCCTTTCGAAGCTAGATATATTGAATTTTGTGACAAATATCGATATTTCGAGGGTAATCTGCCCTCTTCTTCAGTGTCTATCAGTCTAATCTTAATCTCACTTATGTATGTTACTTATAGAGCTTACTTTTAAAGTATTAACAACTAATTGTCTAGACTTATACTAATTACCAACTAATTGCCTATTAATTACGTTACTATCCGTATTAATTAAATTATCCTCCTCACTATCAAATGAATGTTCAAATTAGCCTGAACAATGGTGATGCACAGTTTCCTTGGTCTGTGTTTAGTCTTCTATGCATAGGGGTTTTCCATATGTGCAGGCTTTCGTACGCATCCAGTTTTCGCACCTGCTGTACCTCCTTGATCACCTCTACGTTGTCCCAAGTTATGTTGTAATCCTCCTCCAATATGTGCTTTGCTACTGCTGAACGTACTAATGTTGTATTCTTTTTTCTCGCTGAAGCTGCTTCCCGTTTATGTTCCGTTAATCTAACACCAACTAACCGTTTCGTTTGCCCGATGTATATTTTGTCGCATTCTGGGCAGGTAATTTTATAAACTCCACATGTTTCCTTTTTATCCTTTTTGTCTTTGACGTGACATAGTATAGTTCCTAATTTTTTAGTTTTACTGGTTGGAACTGCTTTAATATCAAAGCGTTCAAGAAGTACCCGAACTTTTTTGAATACTGATGAATAAATAATTGGAGCTCTTATGGTTGTTTCTTGTTTTTCCTGCGTAAAAAGCGTCGTTAAAAGATCACGCTGTATTCTATACTTTTTCTTTTTGACAAGATTTCCAATTATCCTCTCGTCAAATCCATTTTTTCTCGCCGTATCTTTAATATATTTAACTTCTGAGTTAAATTCAATATATCTAGATTCGAAAGGACAAATCGGTTTTTTTATTAAAATAGTTGCTTAAAGTTCATACCGCAGTTGCGAAAGTGCTGTTTCATCACATCATTATGACATTTAGAAGACGCATTAATGTTAATAAGTTTGAGACTAAAATAGTTTTTTATGAACGAGCTGGCAGCCCTGTAGCAACGGCAAGCACTGAAAGTGAAAACCTTTAAATCTAGGAAAAAGTAATTTTTAGAAAAAAAGGAACTCCTATAAAGGTTATTGATTTGTGATCATGGTTCCTTTCTTGTCTATAAATCAGCAAAGACACCAATGATTTCCAACTGCAAGTGGTCACATCAGTCAAGTATGCACTGTGAGCTGGTGTCTGATGAGAATCAGTGCATACTTTCAAAACCACTTTGTCAAAAAAAAATTTCTATACAAGTTTTATGCTTTGCTTATACAGCAAAAATAAAACTTTTGATATTCAATATCGAACAAGAACGGTAGCCCTTCCCCAATTCACCTATAATTTAAGCACCCGATAATCAGATCCCATTGAAATTCACAGAATGTCTTGGTCTTAATTAGGACCAAGCTTGATAGAAGCGATTCTTAAATATGGGCAACCCTGTCGCATTGGTGCCATCTTGAAAAGTCACTAAGAAAAAAAAATGTTGTTTGCTCTATAAATTCCAATTCAGTCACTAAATTTTAACGAAATTCATATAGTAGCTGGACCTTACTTTGGACAATGTTTTGTAGAAGTTTAGCTGAAAAATTAGGTTAGAGCTGCCAGCTATGGTAATTTTTGTGTCGCGAATCTGGGAAATTCTCTCAACAAAGTTTTTTGCCTTTTAGCTTCCAGTGTAGTCATGAAATCAGAACGTAATTCATATCAAAAATTGACTTTATTGTATGCCAAATTTATTAAAAATTTAGTTGACGAATCATGTTAGACCTACCAGATATGGTCGTTTTATGTTTTTCGTTTATGTTTTTCGTTTATGTTTTTCGTTTCGTTCATGTTTTTATCATACCTTCACCAAGCGTTGTTATCATAAAATTTTCAAATGGCGTTGATATTGTAGTGTCAATTACAAAAAATACTAATGTTTCGAAAATTTGAAAGCTTTGCGGCCGGTAGCCCTAAAGTTCTTTTTACTCCTATAACTTCCGATGCAATCATTGGATTGATGCTAAATTCATAGGGTTAGTTGGCCTTAATGTGAAGCAGATTGCATTTTTTTAAAACTTTCAATGAAGTCATCATCGATAGTGTCATCGTGTCAACGAGCACATGCAGTAGATTCTCAAAATCTGTACGATTCTTCTACTTTTCTTCGAACATTAGTGTTTCTAGTGGTTCCTGTATGCTAGCGTTTTTACTAATGTTCGAAGAACATTAGTATTAAAGTCGATTTGGCCAAACATTCATATTTCAATATATATATATATATATATATATATATATATATATATATATATATATATATATATATATATATATATATATATATTTATATATATATATATATATATATATATATATATATATATATATATATATCATCAAAAAAATTCAGTGACTATTTCTCGGGGACGCGCCATCCAGTTGAGCTGAAACTTTCAGGATACATTGGTGTATATGCAAAATAGGTTCAAATTTCACTAAATGTCAGTTTTCTTTAACCTTTTGGTGCCGGCGGCCATTTTAGTGATATTTTTAATATACCTATTATTCCGTCCATAAATAATTTTTGCAAAAATGAAGTTAACAAAATAAATTCTGAACGTGTTTTACATGTGAACCGGATAATGTTTTGGAAGTTTTTAACCCCATGTGTGCGCTAGGTGCCTTAAAAGAGAAAGGGAAAATTTGAAAATTTGTTCCGATGATATTTACAAAACTATTTGGCTGGCTCATGTCGGACAATATGCATGCGTGCGGATGGGTACAAGGCACACTGTTCGAATATTTGTAAACAAATTTTTGAACAAAGAAAATGCTACCTAGCTGCACGATATTAACACTCAAATTTCACACCATTCAGAAGGGTGCGAAGTTTAAGTGTACAGATACGCATATCGTATAGGTAGGTAGGTATCCTTTCATAAAGGCGCAATTACACTCTCCCCGAACGTTTCATCGAGCAATTTGTAAAATTACTTCCCTCCATGTTTTAGCATGTGAAAAAATAGGGGTGAATAGACGAAGTGAACAATTACACTCTCAGCTCACCAACATTTGGCTGTGTGTAAATTCGGCATAAAATAAGTCATTTTTACACTATGTCTTGCTGAACGTCTTGCCAACTGTTTTGCCGCATGCTCACACGAAACGTTCATCCTGTGTATAATTGCGGCATAACATTACAACCGGTTTAGTACCTTTTTACTAAAACAAATTTTATATTCGCTCTTCTTTCAGTTGATTACAGTCTACTTCCTTGACAACGGTAGGGGCTGTTTTATAGTTGAAATGCAAATATGATAAAGAAGAAAGAAAGCATACATTTAATGAACCTCATAATTTGTTAAAAGTATTCAACAAAACAATTTTTTCCCCGTATAAGTCGCGTAAAATAAATCAAAATTTACCTAAACATTTCGGGTCAAAATAGCAAATTAATTCCGTCGTATATTATCGCTCATTTGAAGAACATTTTTTCCTGAGCTATGTTTCTTATCGGTGATGTGAGCAATCCGAAAAATATATTATTATTCAGTTAGGTCAAGTGGTAGATAGTGCCAAAGATAATAGTTACTATTCATGAAATCACTCGAAAAAAAGTATGAAATTTTTTTTCGAAATTTAAAAACTGACCCCCCATGACTGCTTTCGTGATTTTTATTTCGTTTTACCACGTACCGAATGAAATAATTCAGCGTAGATGCGCAAAATTTATTAATTGTTTTGATGCCATATCACTTCACATCCTGCCGTAGTTGTATTTTTGGGAGATTTGGGTAAATAATAAAATTAATTACTTTATAAAGTAATATTTTGTTTTTATGCCTTTAAGTGTCACTTGGACTAGGGAAGTTATTCTAAAGTGAGGTATGATTGGATTTTAAGATTTAAAGCGCCCCAGATTGCGACTCACAGATACGTAAACTGAATGTTTGGTTTGGGATCACAGTTGATTGTAAATTGTTAGATTCCATCTACGGACTATAGCATAATAAAATTGTGCATTTGAAAGTCATGTCACCGAAAGTAATACCGATTAAGTACTTTATATGTTGCTACAATTTTACTTATATATTATCTCGTGAGAGTCCATTCGACATTTAATGATTATGCAAACAGTATTTGAACAACACTATGCAACAAATATAATCTATTGATCTTGACTTTGACCAGCCTGTTTACGGAATTTATTCATTGGACAATGCATATACTTCTGAATCTTTTACGAAAATGCATATATTGCAATTTCCAATTATCAAAATATATATGTACGCATTATCTATCACTTTTACATCAATCATTCATTACAAATTAATCGCATCGATCATGCTGTGGCAGTACTTGGCCTGCTTAAAAGTAATCAATTCCGCACAGCGATAACAGAATGAACATTTGGAAGATCCGGCTCGGTCTAGATTTCGGAACCAGACTAGGCCTAAATGCTTGAATCACGCCTTTCTTCCGTGATTTAACACACCCAAGCGGAATGAACGGGTTCGGACGGAAACAAATGGAAGAGGATGAACCTTGCACTCTCATTTAAAAAATATTATCATTATCAGTGACAGTCAGTGGTTTCCCAGTGCAACTTATCACGTCGTACACATCATTTACTGTAGCTTTCCTCATCCAATGTGGAGATTTCCATGTAATTAACAAATCGGTTTCGTTCCTCGTTGTCCAGGTTCAGGAAGGTCGTAGCTTTGACCCACAAAATAGAATTCCAAGAGAAATTTTGTGGGCTCATATTTGCATGGATACCGTGCGTGATGAAAATAAGAGTGCGTGATCTACACATGCTTGCCAAGATAGAAAGACTAGATAGTTGGACAATGTCATAAAGAATCACTGTTGTCAACAAAGTTGGTTGGAATTTTGTTTGGTGATAAAAACTCTATTAATTTTTTTTGCATTGATTTATAAAACCACTGCTCTACATTGGTAGCGAATGGAAACTATGGTAAATATACAGTACGATATCAAGCATGTGAGCCCATCGTGGCTTCCTTTAAAAATTACAGGCTTCTCAACGCAAATGAATTTTGCAATATCAAAACAAAACAAGCAAAGCTGGTTTGATATACTTATCTATTGCAGAGAGGATGTTAACCTCACCTTACACTTTTTGGGACACGATGACCTACTCACATTTTATAACTCAGTTTACAATATTCGAAGTATCTACCAGTTCATATACAAACATGCTTCCAATCGAACTGCTCTAAATACTGAAACGTAACTGTTTCGCTTCGCTACAATACGCTGACACTGAATAATATCACTAAGTATTTCACTGCGATAACAATAATTATCGAACAGGTGCAGACAAGTGCGCAAATTTTTTTCGACCCCAATTTTTTTCATATCGGAAGTCGCGAGATTATATTTAACCCCAAATGTTTATTTGGTTCGTTGTCTTCGCAAAGTTTTTTTTTGGTATGTAAACATATCTTATCTTGAAAAATATTCCCGTCAAAATATAAATATTGAGACAAGTGGATGATATGAGATAAATAATTGCGCTTTACTCTTTCTGTAAATTAAATTATTAAGATAGACTTCTAGGTGGTGAACATATGAGAGTTGAGGTTAATGTACTAATTACCAAAAAACATTGAGTATTCGGAAAGATTCCCCTGAATGGCGCATAATAAGAAAACTATTGTTTTTTTCAAATTGTGATAATATACATTTTAGGACACCTTCTCTACAAATTACACTCGAAATTTAGACACCACAGCACTGAAAACCATCTTCATTTTCAGAATATTCATAGCATACTATCATAATAGGGAACGTGCAGGATGTAAATCGAGAGTACAAGTAACCATTAAATCCATTTATCTGTACGTTCAGTTGCGGGCTCACTTTAACTTTTCATTGATGTTAAATGCAGTGATATGCTTATATTTTATTTATTTTTCGTATGTGCTAGAACAATCCTCCTACGCTATAATGGCTCAAAGTTTCTGAATTATGCCCAACACGGTTTACGAAAACCGAGCGAAAACAACGAACAAAAATAAAAGAAAATAAAATAATAACAGAAGTTCTTCGATACGAAACCGTCTCAAAAACTATATGCCAATAACCAGTTTCAGTTGTTGTCGGATCTCTTAGAAAACGGCTCCGACTTTCCGTCGGAGTATAACCTTAAAAGCGTGACAGTTGCATCATATTTTTATATTTATTTAGGTCTCTGTAATAGACATGATCTGGTTGTGGTCAGTCTTCAGACGATTTTTGGACTAGACAGGGAGAATCCGATCAAAAACTAACAGATGGATATATAAGAAAAAATTGACAGAGGAACAAAAACAAAAAGACAATGAACTATGAATCAAAAATAAGTACACACGTGTTCAAACATTGCTAGATTCTAGCTGTAAACAAAGTCATGGATCTTTTACCATAACGGAATACAACTTCAATTTAATTTCTAGGAAACAGCAATCGCAAATTTTTTTGGTAAAGTCATTTTTGAAGGAGTTAGTTTGATTTAAAACGTGCTAAAAGAAAGGTGTGAAAATGAGGAAAGAAACTGAGCCAGAAACACGAAAAATTATAGTGAATTTGCAATGTGAAGGTAAAAGTTGACGGGAAATTGGAAAAATAGTAAAAAGACCACATAGTGCACAGTGCAAAATTATTGACAAATACAATAAATTCGAAATATTGGACAATTTTCAAAGATCTGGACGGCCAGGGAAATTAAATAGAAAAGAAATAAAAAAATATAGTGAAAGAAGTTAAGGGTAATCCACGTTCAAGTGCAGCAAAAATAGCTGAAAATTATTCCGCGACACACAATCAATCCGTTTCAGCCTCCACCGTTCGAAGAATATTGAATGAACATGGGTTACATGGCAGAGCACAACGAAGGAAGCTGTTTATTTCTAAAGCGAATAAGAAAAAACTTAAAAAGTATGCTAAAAAATATAAAAACTGTACTTATAATTTTTGGAAAAACCTTCTATTCTCTGATGAGAGTAAATTTTTAATATTTGGCGGGCATACAAATAAAAAACTTTGGCGAACTAATAATACTGAGTTCCATAAAAAAAATGTTTCCGGCACTGTGAAGCATGGCGGAGGATCTGTTATGGTTTGGGGGAGTATGGCAGCATCAGGAGTTGGAAACCTTGAATTTATTGATAGTACACTAGATAAGCAAGGCTATCTCAATATTTTGCAGCGAAATATGGCTGACAGTGTTTCGAAATTGGAATTGCTTAGAACGTGGATCTTCCAACAAGATAACGATACTAAGCACAGTTCCTATTTAGTAAGGTTGTGGTTGCTTTATAGAAATCCCAAGGTATTGGATCATCCCCCCAATCTCCAGACCTCATCCCCGTTGAGCATTTATGGGATTATTTAGACAGGAAAATTCGGCATGAAAAGTTAAAAATGCTCTTAAGGAAGAATCAAGTTAAAAATGCTCTTAAGGAAGAATGGGATAATAAACCAGCAGAATTTACCAAAAAATTAAAAGAATCCATGCCTAGAAGACTGGAAACTGTTTTAAAGGCAAAGGGCGGTCCAACCAAATACTAGTTTTTCTTAAAATTATTATATGAATTTTGATTATACGAAGTGTGCACTTATTTTTGACTCGTATTTCAATGACTTTTTGTGTATTTTTTGTTCTGTAAATTTTTTGTTATCGAATATATGGAACTGATTTTTTAGTTTATTGTTTTTAAAAAATGAAGGTTTCATATTCCTCAATCAGAATTATTGATCAATCGTTATTTTTTTTTTTTCATTGAAGCTCAAAAACAAATTTGGAAGGTGTACACTCACTTTTGATGCTTATAGTATATTTCATAGTTCATTTTTGGCTGTCTACTATATCCCTGGCGATAATTGGCGAAAATGGTTGGATTCATGCGGTCTTTTTGTGTCAATATGATGAAGAATTGCTGACTTCCTGCAAGTCCAAGCAGTTTCTTTTGTCAATTCTGAACATTCCAACAAAATTCTTGTGAAATACTGCGGCAGAAGTATCTTGAACCATTTCAGTGGAAAATTAGTCCAGCTTTCAAATCTAATGAGCGCTCTGAATATGAGATAATGACGGAGACTACCTAGACGAAATTCATTGTTTGCAGCTGAAAACACGTGTGCGAAAGCCAGAAGAAACATCGCAGTAGCTTACTTAAGACATCGAACACTTATGTTCTATCTGACGTCCAATTTAGAGTATCGGGATGAATTGGCGAAAGGTGCTTTCAACCAGGGATTATGTGATGAAGAACTTCAAGAGCTTCGGTAGACAAACGGTCGCATAAAATATTTTGACCTTTGATGAAGCGGACGTCTGTGGCAAAAAAGTACACTGGTTTCCAAGAGAACTGAATACCGAGATTTTGCGAACGGTGTAAGAACACGACAAAGGACAAAAGCTGCTTCGGCAAACGTAGCTATCTCTTCTTCCGAGAAGGCGGGAAACCAATGAGAGCCAACCTCATGGGTCAGAGTTTGGCTTGTGGAATTGTCGACCCTAAAGCCATCACCACAGCCTCCAGAATAACAGACTCAAGAATGACTCGAGTCTCCTAGGAAAAATAGATAACAAGCTTTATAACGTCATTATTGATAGTATGTAGTATACAAGTGGATCTTGCGAACGGACTTGGTGAAAACATGGAGAGTTAGTAACGTGGGAATACTGTTGTATGCAACAGGAAGGGAGCAAACTAGCTGAGAATTCGCGTCTGCAAAAATACAAAAGTGATGAAGTTTTCGGATTACAACATGTAGCGATTTAAATAGATGGGATACTTAACAGACGCCTCGACTGAACCGAAGACCAGTCAAGAGCCTGACAAGCAGGTTGATCATGGCGAACCATCAACTAGGTAAATCACAAAAAAAAAAGAAGTGCCTCGAGAACAGGGTGCCCTAGAAATGACCGTAAAGGCCCTTCGTCCGCATTAGCCGAGCACCCTTTCAACGAACCTCGTCGAATGCTAGTTTGCCGCTCTGCTAGCTCCACGCGGCTGGGGTGGGTCATTGAAAATGGAGTGGACTAAAAAAAAGGCCGAAAATCTAGAACAGGGGGAAACATGCCTCCATTTAGCAAGTCCGAGGAGAGGCAGATAGCCTCAGACCCCTGTTGTTGGGGCCATGACCCTAGATGTTGGTGGGGTTACTCCACCCGCTGATTTCGGCCTAAAATAAAGAAGTAGCCCCAGTCCCTCCCTTGGAAAAAACAGTATGGATATCACTATCAAATACAGGTCACCCAGGCCATCGCGAATCTTGAAAAAGGTCTTCACGGGCAATCGCCCAATTATAAGCCCAAAAAGGCTCATATTTTGGCAAGTTATTATTATTTCATTTAATTGGGCTTTGGTTCTCTCTATGACTGTTTTTTTTAAATATATTTTGACTATCTTGACGGATTAATTTCTGTTTCCGAATATTTAAATTTTTTCTTCTTTCCAGTGACTTAAATTTTTCGCAATAATTTATCTACGTTAAGTTATATATTATGTATTTCACATTTCAGAAATATTTGGTAATATTGATGGTGTTAAAATTCATTTTGATTGATTAGTAAATGCAAATTTAGTTTTGAGTCTACTTTATATAAGATTTCGATCAGTAACTGGACTGATAGTATTTGAAATCGGAATGAATTTGCATTTACTATGATAAAGTTATAATTGATTTTAGAAATTTATGATGCGTGGATAAGTTCAATGTATAAATTCACAAGTTATTTGAAACAAAAATTTTTTAAAAATGTTTTTCGTTTATAAATATGTTTCGCATTTAATATCACACAACTGACAAAACGTGCATTGAATATCATTTGTCAGCTCTGATTATTCTAAACAAACATTTCGTTTACATTCCATTAATGCGAATCACGTGCCCCGTTTTTATTCAGTAACAACACGTTTTATTCATTATTTTTCAATTGTGTACATACAAGCTTAGATATTAAGTGATTTAAACTAAAGTCTTTTCAAACTATGATTAATAAGTTAGCATAAGCTAAGAACTTATTATCTAGTACTTATATTAAATATTACAAAGAAATTTCGCAAAAAACTATGTTTATAAATCACGTGCTCCGATTTCAACGGTTTTATCATATTTTTTTTCTATAAAACTTAACTTAGAGGGCATCTTCTAATATAGTATGGTTGATTGTTTATTTGCTTCTTTACCATGCTTAGGTGAGTCCTTAAAATAACCGATAAGATCAGCCCGCTCTAGTCGTTTCTTTAGACCGGCATCATATTGGTTCTGTGAGTTTAGATCTTTCCGAATTATACTCGTAGTTAGCATAAAGCCGAAAATACACTCTCGGCAAATTTTGGCGAGCCGAGAGTATAAATGACTTCATCGTCAGTTCTTGCCTGTTTTTTGGGGTTTCATGATAATTTTCGAGAGAGGTGTAAGAGAGTTTATGGAGGTTTAATGAGGGTTGCCGAGAGTTTATGAGGGCCTCGTCCTAGTTCGCGGCCGTTCGAAATATTGTCGGTTTTACGTATAGAGTCAAACGGATTTGAAAAAAGGTTTGGTGCTGGATCCGATGATATTTACAAACCTATTTGGGTTGCCCATCAAATTATGGGCAAGATGCAACAACCCTACACAAGATGCATTATAGCGGACAAAATACATCATCATTTCGGACAGATGGGGACGGGTGAGTGCGAGACACTCTGTTCGAATCTTTAAAAACCAATTTCTGAACAGAGAATATGCTACCTATCTACACAATATAACCATTTAAGTTTCACACCGTGCGGAAGGGTGCGAAGTTTAAGTGTAAAGATATGCATATCGTGTAAGTAGGTAGGTATCCTTTCATAAGAGAGGCCATCTTCACTCAATGTCTTCCCGAAACTTTCGTCGACTATTCTGTCGAATTATCTGACGAAATGCTCGCCCTATGTGTAATTTTGGAATAAAAAGTTCGCTGTCTGAATGGAAGCATTGGCTTGCTGCCAAGTATCCGACTCGTTTACAAGTAAATTTCCAAGAGCTCATAGAGCCTATTATGTTCAAGCCTGCCCACGATACATCATATCCAAGCATTTGAATATAAGTGCGCTTGGCTACGGCATTGCACTTCACATTGATATTGTCTTTCTCCTGCTTTATATCTCCTTTACATTGAGCGATGTATTTTGTATCATTGTCTGGGTTATTACGAATTCCACGAACAAAATCTGTCAGATTTTTACGAAGCATTCGTTCGAAGTTTCTTTGGACCTTCTTTAAAACCAGTTTTACATCGAGTAACATTTACGTGGATAAAGCTGTAAGTAAACATTGTCAACCGAATATTTGTTCCGTAAGTAATAACAGCAACAACTCATAATCGTATGAACTGCTGTGAACTGTAAAAACGGTTATGCCCCATATTGAACCGGTAGCTATGTACAGTTAAGACTCAAGGGGAATCCGTTTTTAATTCGCCACTATGGTGACGATCAGAAAAACTTCACTGGCACTGTGCGCCTTATACTTAAAAATCGATGTAACAAGGAACAATGACTGTGGCGGCAAACGCTCTATGATCTCTTTTAAATGATGGAACTCGGATGGCAGCAAATTGAAATCACTACGGAGCAAAGAAATATTCGTATTGGGAATTATGGGCTCTAAATTGAAATTTTACCGGGTGAAACTCTCCGACAACCATAGCTATGTATTCAACTAGTGTCGATGATTCAGGTTTCGATAGACAACAACTTTAGAAATAAAAGAAAATTAGGGAAGTTCTAGCTACAGACTTCACGCCAACCACATACTACATTCCTTTCCTTGCCGGCTAATCCTAGACTGCCCAGAATACTGCAATCGTCGCACTCTGCAAAACAAGATCTAACGGTTTTGTTGTTTTCATTTTTACAGTGCGCATCGAAATCTAGCGTCCAGAAGTTTCGAAAGAAATTTCTGAATACTACGAATATATAAGCCAGATTTGATGATTATCCTGGGGATACCAACTCTTCAACTTTCAGCCAACTAAAAACTCCAGCAAATGGCAGCCTTATGGTGGCAAGAAACTTGATCGAAATCGCATAAAAAATTATGTCTCAATTAGACTGCTAAATTTACCGAAGGTGGAGAGGAATTTGAAAGAAAGACTTCTAATCGCTGACTACCAGCCAGTTTCTTTCAAAACGTCCTTAGAAATAACAGATGAGTAGTCAAAGCACAAGAATGCCCGATAAAGACCATGAACCGATAAAGACCATGCTACAGTTTGTTGCACTAAGCAATACCCATTCCAAGCAGGGGGCTGAGCTAATTAGAGGTTAGGGTGGCATCAACCCCGCTCGAGACGGTGATTACAAAAGAAGTAATTTGGCCACAGGCACCTCACCCCATAGCACTTGCTAAACAAACTAAAGTCACCGAAATCGAACAGGAATTGCTAAAACAAGGGATCATCGAATCTTCAAACAGCACTTGAACGCCGCCAGTAGTCTTGGTCAAAGAAAAAATATATGTGCAGTACAGATTTTAAGTAACGAAAGAGAACAGCTTCCACTTGCCAAGAATTGATGCAATTATTGATACCATAGCCAGTATGAAGTGGCTTTTGACGTCGTATTTATTTAAAGATCAGATACTGCCAGTTTGATATGGAGAAAAATGAGCGTGAAATGACAGCTGTTTATGTGAGAACTGAGTTCCAGTAATTTGTTGTGATGTCATTCGGACTCCGAAATGCTTCTGGAACCTTTGAACAGCTCATGAAGCGTACTGTGTGGATAAAGCTGGAAGACATGATTGCTGTATTTGAACGACATCATTGTCATTGGCGAAAGAAACATTCAAAGAAAACCTGAAGAACCTGGAGGACATATTCGAAAGGTTACGAATGGCTATTCTGCAGCTAAGTCCCAAAAAATTCAACCTTTTCTGCAATGAAGTGAAATATCATGGTCATGTTGCTTCTATTGGCAGAATAAAAAGTGGCCCTACAAAAACTGAAGCCATGAAAAATTAGCCAGCGCCCATGATACGCATCAATTTTGAAGGATTTTCCTACGATAGCCAAAAGCTACCACGAGCTGACGGAGAAAAATCAGTCCTTTAATTGGAGCCAAGCAGAGTTTCAAAAGGTTACGCAAGAGTTGTGTAAAGCATATCTTGAGTTGCAGGAAGTATTCATCGTGGATACTAATGCGAGTAATACTAGCTTCGCGGAGCGGGTGATTGCTTCCTTTAACCAGGTAGTTTTCAACCCAGAAAGAAACTACTTTGCCACTGACAGTAGTAAAAGCTACCAAGCACTTTCATAAATACTTTTATGAACTAATCTTTGCATTAAGGACCGATCATGCAGCTTTGAGATGTTTGCTCAACTTCAACAAATGATAAATGGCGCGTTGGATTAAAAGGCTGCAAGCGTACAACTGCAACAAGTCCATCGAAAAAGTAGCATACACGGAAATGCTGATGCCCTCTTCAGACGTCTACGTAGGCCGGAATGCAAGCATTGTTACCGGTTGGAACAAAAGGCAGTCGACGCTGATGTAAAATCACATGTTTAACCAGTTAGATGATGACACCAGTCGGAGTTGTAGAAAGTACATTTGATGGAGATCTAGAGGAAATCATAGCCTAGAAGGAGTTTGCGTATCGGCCTGAATCGCAAAGTTTATTAGATAGAGGTTTTACGCTAAAGATAATGGTACTTCTTGCATCTTGATGGAGAGCAATTAAAAAGAAAACGAGGAACTGCGGATGAATCAGAGCATCGCATGCAGGTTGTACTTTCTCATATTATGCATATATGTGGAAAGATCGTGTGTCCAGATGGGCATAAAAAAACGCTTGATAAATTAGGAGAACGATTCTATTGGGTACATACGCGAGAAGATGTGGAGGGCTGGTGTAAGAAATGTGCAAGTTGATATCTGTGGAGAAAGTCTAGATGTGAACTGAAGATCTATAATGTAAGAGCCCCATTCGAAAGAATAGCCACGAATGAAGATTTAGCAGGACCGTTTCAGATGACAAAGTAAGTGACCTACTATTTGACCAAATTGCCAAAAGTCTACGCTATTCCCCATCAAGAAGTATCTAAGCAGGTGCGGAGTCCCAAACGACCTTCATTCTGATCAAGATCGAAATGTCGAATAACATGTTTCTACGGAGTTTTGCGATGTTTTGGCTATGAATAAAACTAGAACCATTCCACCTAGAGTCCGATAGTATGGCCGAAAGATCCAACAAAATGTTAATCGAACACCCAGCCAAAATTGTAGAAGTCAATTAGCGTGATTGAACACCTAAACTTTGAAGACTAATCTGTTCAGGACAAACAGATCTAAGTAGGGAGTAGTATTGCATGTACATTAACATAAATTGTATTTCACACTATCAACCCCAGAAATACGTAGAAAACGAAGAAAATCACGAATGTCCCAAGCATACTTTCAGTGCGGAAAACACAATATATTGAAATTGAATAGAAATGGCTTTTCGTACTCTTGCCAGCTTATTCCATGAGCTGCACTAGCGTATTTCGACTCCCGATGTTGTTTTTCTTTTTGATTATAAATGCTTATTATGATTTCTTCTACTTATGGCTGTACTGGGAATAGATGTGTGGAACAAAATAGCTTTTTGAAGCAAAACCTCAAACTCTGTCTTTATCGAATGTCTTCTTTGGCCGACGTTAATTTTGCTCCTCGGATGCATTGTTCAGATTCAATCTTTATTATTTACTAACATCTAATTTAGTTTGGAATACTTTTTCTTTTATGGGCTTTAAAACGCAAAGATTTAGTTTGAATTACATCTTTTCAAGTACACAGAAAAATTGGAACCTTGAAAGTTAGGTACATGATATGTTAGTTCATAATTTTTGAATATCGTGCTGATACACTTTGCTTACATCAATTTTTCATAAGAATATTAGCACTAAGTATATCTACTAATGTTTGATACCTTTATTAAAATATCCAAAGCTTTCACAAAGTGGTTGATAAGAAAGTTTTAGGGGATGAAAAAAATTTGGTATTCCACACATTATGTTTCATTTTGAAGGAGTGAATATAATGCAAGATGCTCCAAGAATCGTCGCTCAGTAGTTCGAATCAGTCAAGAATCTTCCGGAAAATTCAAATCAATTCCCTAAACTTTCGCAAGCTAAAAGAGAGTTATTACAAATTATACAATTCATGATGTTTCAAAATAATGCATAAAGCAATGAATAACATTTCAAAATAGAGCATAAAATATAGATTATTGATAAGAAATTTGTTTTGTCGTTCATGACAATGTTAATTACTTCTAGCTATTACGCGTTAAACACATACTTAACCTTTATCATTATCGTTAGTTATTATTAGTTCTGTTAATATTTTATTTACTTTCCTTGCCTAACTTTATTGCATTTTACAACCATGACTCACCAGACAAACGCATCATTTACACGGAATGCTTTGGATAAAATGAACATCAGGATAATTACAGGAATAAGACGATCTAAACACATGCCGAGCTCGAATCGCAAATAAGTTCTTACACTGCATGCATAAATGCAATACACACTGCATGTTCGTACATATTCCAGACAGTAATTACTAAGAAAAGATGAGTACTTCGTCTCATTGTTTTATGACTACAGATTTTTTGTTAAACGTTTCATCGCCGTTTTTCGATCAAACTACATACATATATAATTATACTACCTGAATAGGCTTAAAATATGCATTTACTTGCAGCTTCAATCTTTTTTGCACTTACATCTTGTATCTCATATCTGCGGAAATTCACATCTTCCGCGATATTGCAGAAATTGCTGCTTAGCATGCTTGGGAGGAGTGATCGGATCTGTTGGGCGCCTTCATACACATGGGGTATGTATTCATACAATTGTGTGGAGAGCATCAACGATGATGACTTGTCATCGGAAGACATTGTGATAAGAAAGTATAATAATACCCAACGAGATGGATGTGATGTGTACAGCAAAGTGGCGTAAATTAAGTCAATGATGGTATGATTTTTTTTCGATTTATTTGAAGAAAAAAAAACTGATTTATTGTGTGATTAGTTCGCTACCATGCTATGAACTTAAAGCTAGTAGTGGGTTTTATTTCTTAAAGTTATATAACGGGAATTGATTTACAACAAAAGCGGAAAAATCTTTTGAACGGGCTTCAAACTACGGCAATAATTTAAAATTGGTTAAAAACCGAGAACAAATTCATGTAAATAAATTCGTTTTTTCTAAATGCAATTTTTTAACGATAGCACAGTAAAAAGGAATGTATATTATAGAAGCGGCATCAAATATTCAAATTTATTCTAAAAACAAAAACCGTGCACTTAAATAAATAAATCGGGGAAATAACTATCTGACTAAAGGTTTCAAGAGAAAGACCATTTTAGTCACATTAGTATTAAAATCGATTCGGCCAAAAATTCATATTTTCATATATATATATATATATATATATATATATATATATATATATATATATATATATATATATATATATATATATATATATATATATATATATATATATATATATATATATATATATATATATATATATATATATATATATATATATATATATATATATATATATCATCAAAAAAAATCGGTGACTATTTCTCGGGAACGCTCCATCCGGTTGAGCAGAAACTTTCAGGATAAATTGGTGTATATACAGAATAGGCCTAAGTTTCACTAAATGCCAATTATCTTTAATCCTTTGGCGCCGGCGGCCATTTTAGTGATATTTCTAATATACCTATTATTCCGTACACAAATAATTTTTGTAAAAATTAAGGTAGCCTAATGAATTTCGAAGGTGTTTTAAGTGTGAATCGGATAGTGTTTTGGAATTTTTTAGCCCCATGTGTGCGCTAGATGCCTAAAAAGAGAACGGGAAAAATTTTAAATTTTTAAATTGCGATAACTTTTGACAGAGCCATTAAATCATTATAAAACTTTCAGAACATGTTGGTATTATTAAATTGTAAATTGATGAGCCTGTTGGCAACCCAGTAGCTATGGCAGGCGCTGTAAGTGAAAACCTTGAAGTAATCGAATCTCCGGAAAGAATGTCGTTTCTTGAAAAAAAAAGCCACTTACATATTAATCTTATGCTTTGTCTACATATTTAAAGTGAAAAATTTAAAATTTTATAACGGGCACGCCTATTAACCCTTTCCCAATTAACCTATATTTTTAGCATTAAAAACTTCTGTTCACGGAAACTCATGATCCAATAATTAGAATTAATTAAAATTTACAGAATGCATTGGTCTTAAGTAAGACCAGGTCTGATAGAAGTGATTTTGACATGAGGGCAATTTTGTGCCAGTGGTGCCATTTTGAAAAATTACTAAGAAAAATAACTGCTTTTGGCCCTATAAATTCTGATTCAGGTTTTCGATTTTAACGAAATTCACACAGTAGCTGAAATGAACCACGTTTGGTAGAAATTTGGTTGAAAAATTCAATTGGAGCTGCCAGCTATGGTAATTTTAATGTCTTAAATTTGAAAAATTCTTGAGGAAAATAAAGCTCTTTGCCCTATAGCTTCCAATACAGTCATTGAATCATAACGAAATTCAAATGGCAAATAAAACTTATTATAGGCAAGATACACTAGAAATTAAATTTCAAAATAATAATAGGGTTGCCAGCTATGGTCGTTTTTGTATTTTTTGGCATACCTTTAGTAAGCGATTTTATCATAAAATTTTCAAATCGTAATGATCTTATAGTGAAAATAAACACCAAATATTAAGATCTAGAAAATTTGAAAACTTTTGCGAATGGTAACCCTAGATTTCTTTGCATCCCTATAACTTCCAAAGCAGTCATTGGGTCAATACAAAATTCGCACAGCAGGTTGACTTCAACGTAAGGCAGATGCGACATATTTTTTACTACGGAGCTAGCAAAGGGCTGCCAGAAAGGGCTTTGTTATTTTCGTTCCAATAAATGCTTGCATTAAGTATTTTCATCGCAAACATTTGCAATAAAAATAAGTAAACAGTGTTTACATTTTCTGAGATCTGCACATTTTTCAGATGACAACCCCAAACACCTTTCTATCGCTGTAAATTACGATGAAGTCACCGAAATTAAAATAAGCTTAGGTTCTTTTATTACTTAGAGTGTATTAGTTTTAAGTAGGAAAAGTAAGTAGTGGTAGAATACACACTCAAAATCTGTACAAATCCTCTACTGTTCTTCGAACATTCGTGTTTCTAGCGGTTCTGATGCGCTAGGGTTTTTTTTCCTCTATGCTGCCTCCTCACTGTGGGCCATCATCGGCCACTGCAATGGTCGCAATGATCGCCACAATTATGGTCACCATCACTAATTTGCCTCCACACACTGGGTCGCTAGATGGTAGTGCTGCCATATTAGAGATTTTAACCCTAGATTTAGGGATATTTTAAAAACTTCAGAGGACAAACAGGGGAAACTAATATTCAGGGTTTTGTTTAGGGCGTTCTGAAATTGGATAATGCATTTTTCCGGAACGGATGTTTCAATAAATAATAATCTCGAAATATGTAATGCGTATCTTTTTCTGACATAAGAAAATGCAGGTTGAGTGAAAAAATAACGTCAATTGATTACGGAATGTGGTGTTGTGATTGGTCGCATTCGTCGGCCTCCCATGGTACTGTCTGATTGTCTATCTTGCGACTCCGTCGCTAATAAACCTTTCGAGACTATTTTTTTCTGAGTGAAAATTTTACGCACTCAGGAAAAAATGAGTTCCGAAAGATTAGGATGAGTGGGCGAAAGTTTCACCTCACCTTAAAAAAGTTTGCTTCATGTGACGACAGTCTTACATATATAAAAAATTACCTTTAAATGACCTGGTTTTTGAGAATGCCAAAAAATTTCCCGGAAACGACGTCACAATGGCTACTTAAGGTAATTTTAGGGATATATAGGAATTGTCTGGGGGTAAGCCACAGTGCCTGTCTGACAGCACTGCTAGATGGGCCAGTCATGATTTTTCGGTTGCGCATGATGGCCCGCTCTGATGTGTGTGAAAAACGCTCCGGAAGCCATCCTCGGCCATCGCCATTTCCATGCTTCGCCACTTTCGGCAACTGCAAGCCATCGCCCGTCTACACAATGGGCCATATGATGGCTGCTTCAGTGTTTACCTGTCAGCCTATACTTTTGTTACATTCGTTCTTCCGACTCTGACCATTTTATTCGATAGATTTTCGTTTCGTCGTTTTATTTTATGTTCTAATATTTTTCCAAAAAATGCACGTAGCTGCACGTAGCGAAGCATCAAGGCAATGTTCGAAAATGTCCAAATTACAAACAAGAAGAAAATTTATATTTACAATGATTTGCATAACTCAAAGCTCGGTTTGAAATGATGTGTAGCTGAACTCCGATTTGTGATTTAATTTGATTAGGCGTTTATTCAAAATTCAGCTCTAGCCCGCACAAACTGATTTTAATATAAATGAAAATAAAAACCGGGTATCACTGTCTTCTGATGATTTGTTTGGTAAAGTCATCGTATCTCAGTGATCACATGATCTACGTGAACCGTATTGAAATAAACGCATGATTATCAAAATACTAAAATCATCTGTGAATTGTCATGCCTGCATATTTTTTTCAAAAAACTGTCGGCTTCTTAGAAAAAATGCTATCAATTTCAGAATTATCGCAAGCTTTCAGCAAAGACGGACGTCACTACACAATTTTTTTGTTTTCTGTGTTTTATATTTTCAATATATTCTAAATTGAAATATATAAACCTAGCACAACTTGTGATAATTTTAATCATATGAACTGTCATGACCTTTCTATGGTGTAATCGGGATAAACGTGGTGTATTTTTTTTTTACGAAAAATACATGAAAATACAAAATGCTTATGAAATTTTATATGTTTTTACTTCGAATGCAGTAGCGAAAAATGGCTTAATGGTATACTGTATAAAATAGTGGGATTCTCTCGGAAATTGGGAATTATTACGCAATCCCTTGGAAATTTTACTGTTAATTTGACTTAGCGACAAGAGACTGGTTGAATAATCAGCTACTTTTTTCTTGACCTGTTTGTTTGTCTACAAGTCGTCTGTAACCTTTAGACCACTTTCATAAGTCCGCGTTAGTTAGAAGTAATTTTGGTATGATAGGGTTACTTATAAAATTGATAGTGACTTTGATTCATAGTCAGAACCAGCTTTGAAATTATTTTTAGATTGGTAGTAAGAAAAAATCAAGCAATTTTTTATTGCTAGCATTACATACAAAGACTTCTGTATATGTCAGAAAAGTAATGGATTAAAAAAATTGCTGCTCGTCATAACTCCGCCAAAAAATTGGTAGGGTAAGATCAGGCAATGAATGCGTTTTAGTTACTTAACTTGATTTTTTTTTAGATTAGAAAAGATTTTATTTTTAGTTTGCTTTTGTACATTATTAACCTAATTTAAGTACTATTTACAATTAAAAAAAATTACTTATTAGCGGCTATAATATTTTGGCCTGCTGTCTCTTGATTGTTTTATTTTTTATTTATGTTTATCTTTTGAGTTTTTCTTTTAATCTTACACGCTAATTATCATACCCAGCCGTGTACAGTGGCTGGGATTATCTTAGCAATAGCCACTTAAAATCTACCTTACGCTACGACATAAGTCTAACTTATACCTAACTAAAACTAACTTAGCCTAATTAGACCTAATTCCTTATCCTAGGTCTTACATCTAGCCTCTTCTATTCGTTTACTTAACTTGATTAATATTTTGATTTTAATCTTCTTAATAATGCTGTGTCATATATTTTCATATTTTGTTGTGAAAATTTCGTTGGTTCTATATTAGCTAGCTAGTTATTTGAAGAAATTGAAATTCGTGAAAATATCTATTTAATTTATATTATCGTTTGAAATATTAGTTGCAATTTGATTTATTGCATATGTAATTTTTATATCATCGGCTTTATCATTAATCAATTATTTACTTGTAATATAGCTCCTAGTCTGTTTTCAGCAGTGTTCATGTTGGAAAAAATATCCAAAAGTTATTGTTTTAATTTTAAATCAAGCTTGCAGACAAATTTTAAGAATTGATTGAATCTGATCCACTTCAGCTTTCAAAACTAATTTTGGTAATTTAAAGATCCATTTTTTCTTTAGAAGCTAGCTATATTTAAATTTCGTGACTGATATCGATATTTCAATGGTAATATGTACTGAATTACTAATTTTTGAATCAAAAATGTTCAAATATGATTCGGCGCCATATACGTTTCCTTCTAATTCAATGATGAAAAATTTCGATTTGAAAATAAATTTTTTATAATAAAGTGGAATTCAAATAAGATTCGCTTTTTATTTCAAAGTGATTTCAACTTTTGATTTAAAGTGATTCTAAAAAAGTGCCAAGTGGTGAAATTTTTCTGAGTGTACATATATTCAAATTCAAAATTTACACAACAAAGTTAAAATACTGAAGAATGATGCAGAGTATCCGGATTTACTCTGTCAAGTTTTCTATCAGCTAAGCTCAAAGCTCTCAAAAATTGTTGGCTGGCGCATCTTTCTTGAACGTGATGCCGTGGCATTTTTTGAAATTGTCCAGCCAACCATCGCTTGCCACGAATTTTCAGAGTTGCATAAGCTCGGCCAGCTTAATTGCCTTCTCCTTCATCAGATCTTTACTGACATGCAGATTCTTCCCTCTTGCTTGTTTCAACCATATAAGCACGCCCTCATCGACCTTTGGGTTGTGAGCTTGGAGCTTGGAACTTGGAACTCCAACTTTGATGGGCGCCTTGATTGTATCCTTCTTGATAAGACTGCTCTTCACGATAGTTCTCTTGATACCAAAAAGATGAATTTGACTGCCCTCTTGAGTTTACGAGTGGCATAGTAGTGAGATTAGGGGGTGACATAGTAAATTTATTTTTTATGTAAATATTTTTGCCGGGACCGTGCGCAACTGGCATAATAGTGAGAGTCGATAAGAGTGACGTGGCATAGTAGCGACGTGGCATAGTAGCGAGATTTGACTGTAGAAGCAAAGCAAATAATAACTAAATAATTCGTCAGAATCGAAAAGCATTTGAATGACTTCACTAGTCGATTGACCTAGGTTCGATTGCGTACTAGCCGATAAATTAGCAACCTTGTTGTCTGGAGATATATTCAGCAATGCAAATGTTCCCCTTCACACTGTCTTTTGTAGGGATTGGGACTGATCAGTATGTAATCTTTCTGTAGGAAGTGGTGCTTAAATTGATGTACATAAATCTTTGAACTGAACGCGATGCAGTGATTTTATTCCCCCTCCCCAGTTGACTCCCTGACCATCCTCAGTGTTGCTTGTTTCCTTAATCTACGTCTCTTGTAGTAGCCCCGTACTGGTCTATGAACGTTTCTTTGCCAAAATCTCGCTCTACCTTGACGGCTGCTTCTCTTTCATGTGGTGATGTCAAGATACCGTCCTTGGATTGGGATGACAGTTTTTCGATTATATTGCCTTTGAGCAAATTTTATTCCTTCTTGTCCATCCTAATTCCCGGTTATACTCCTTCGTTTCTTTGTCCAAGAAGTTGCACCCCGCCGTTATTCAGCGCCAATGTAGCGATTACTGTTAAAGCTAAAGACGCAGCGCGTAGCAAATACGTAATGGCTCGCTTCGAGACCTTTTTAAGTGACCTATGGTCTTTGAAATTTACTTAATCATCTTCAGCTCTAAGCCTTTCCGGTCTTATATCAACTCCCTCAAAACTTATTATGACATTCTTTCTGCAATGTATCTTCATGATCAATGCGCAATGTATCTTCCTCTCCATAACACTCTTGTGAGCTTTATGCTCAAAACTTCTCTTCTTTCACCTCCCGTTACAGTAAAGCTTCACCGTCAATCAATTTTCCCGACCTACTTGTACCCGGTCTTCTTTTTTTACTAATCTTTTGGAAATCGAATTATTAATGAGGTCTTTTGACACAAGGTCTGGCTTCGATGCAGATAACACTAAATCACTTTCATCTTCCTTTCGTTTTCTTCTGCAAATTATTTTGAATCTTAGCATTATATTACCCAACCATAAAGCTGGGTGATATTTCTTGCATTTCCTGCAAATCTCTTTTGGCCTGTTTTAGTAAGCTTTTAGAAAGAATCTTTTACAGTAGAGTATAACCTTTCATCCGGTTCTTGCTAGCCAATAAACAGCATGATTTTATTTAAGGTAAGTCAACGGTAACAAACTTATTGTCGTATACAAATACCGTTGCCTCTGCAATCAATCAGCAAAAGTAAGTGGAATTGCTATAAATAGATTTTGTCAAAGCTTTCGATTCTGTGAGCCATGGTAATCTTATGTCAAAGCTAGCTTGGTTTGGTTTCTCCCATGCCCTTTTTATAAATTCTCTTAATATGTTTATGATTGCTCGCGTATTTCCAACCCCTTTTTTCTTACCTCAGGAGTTCCACAAGGATCTATTTTTGGCCCTCTGTTGCTACTTTTGCTTATTACAGATCTTCCTTCTTCCTTTGACTCATTCTGCACTTTGTACTTTGTTGATCTCAAAATTTTCAGAGTAATTGAATCCGCTCGTGACTGTTTCATATTGTAAAGCGATTTGGATACTTTAGCTAGCTGATACGCTACGAATTTCCTTATTCTGAATGTAGCGAAGTGTCATCAAATGTCCTTCACCTACAAAACATCCCTTGGATCTTTCCTCTACTCTGTTTTTATTTCCCCTCTTAATACTGTTGATAGTTTTAAGAGCTTTGGCGTGATCTTTGACTCTAAGTCGAAGTTCGACCAGCGTATTTTATACAACACTGCCAAAGTATCTCGTTTTTCCGGCTTCATCATCAGATCCTCTAAATCTTTTGCTAGCCTTTCCGCCTCTTTATGTCTGTTTTTCTCCAAAAAGTTCGTAGTATTCTAGAATACTGTTGCCAAATTTGGTGTTCTCATTATTGATACTTAAGGGGGCTCGGAACTTGAAAATCATGAAAAATATCAAAAAACAGTTTATGGGCTTAAACAATTCCAAAACTCTTTCTGCACATTTTGCAGCATGTCCCGTTTCAAAATTTTAATTAGAAGTATATAATTTTGAATTTATAATCTAAAGCGTTAGAGGAGGTTTGATGTGAAGGCATGGTTCTTTCGTTATTTTGGTAAGGTATGACATAAAAAATAGTACACATATGATAAGGCTACAAATTAATTGTAAACACGTTTGTGAACGACATCTTGCGGCTAGGCTGCAAAAACATAATCGAAAATTTGTATATAGACGATTCATCGGTCCCGGTCCTTTCAAACGCTTCTTCTGAAAAATTACGTTTTTTGTCACCTTTAGGAACACAAATCTCAAATAAAAATCACCCGATTGGAATGAAATTCGGTACAATAAATTATCTATGTCCTGATTTTAAAAAAAATTAAAAGCAAAAATGTTATATTGTGTTAAAGTTGCAAAAAATGACTACAAAATGTAAGTTCTTATTGATAATTCCCAAAGCACTATTTTGCTAAAAGATTCCGCTAGGGCATAGACAATAGCTTCAAAATCCAGCTGTCCAAAGTTTAAAAAAAATGATTGAGCCATTCCCGAGTTCTTTGTTCCTAAAAAACGCCTTTTGGATGGGGGAAAGCAAAATGTCGACCGCCCTTAAGGGGTTACCCCCACTTGTAACTTTGAAATTTTTCTTTTAGTTTTTGTTGCTTTTTTGATTAGCATAACTATCTGAAAATACGTGCTTCAAATTTCAAGTCGATCCGAAAAAAATTGACCGAGATATGAGCGTTGAAAGAGAAGAAACCGTTACTTATACAACCGGCTAATCTGCCGTCTGCCGCGCTCGACCCTCTCTCCGGTTTCTATCTGTTGCGACCGAGAGAACTAGAAAAGGTAGAATGCTGAGAAGGTAACAGCAAATTGCATTTTTGGAAGCGGTATCGTCGGCGGAAGAGCTATTATATGGAAAATAAAAAAAAAAATGTCCTCCGTTAACCATTAACTTTGACTGTCCGCCATTTTGTGAAAAATGGACATTATTTTAAATGTTTCGATCAAACACTAGTTTATACTGTTATTTAACTAAATCCATCGCTATTTTTTGTTTCGGGTCATCCAGTTCGACACAATGTTGGTCACCGCAAAAAGTGAAAATTAAAATACCATTGCTTTGACGCCCATTTGTAATTTAACAATGTAGTAATTTTTAATTACAACATTACTGAAAGGTGTTCAACGTATGTACTTCAAGATAATATAGTAGTCATTTTAAAAAGTTTCGTAGTTTTCTTAAAAAAATTCATGAAAATGCGCTACAAGTGGGGGTAACCACTTAATCGATCAGGTTGAATCCGATTCCCCCGCTCGTTATTCTATAAGGTCAGCATTTCTTATTATGATTACAGTATGCACCTCTCCATTCTAGAAATTCTTTCCCTTGAGTCATGCAGGGTGTTTACCGACGAGTTCCTCCCTTTAAACATTTTAACGGCTGCTTATTAGTTGACCTCAGCATTCGCATTTGTGTTAGAAAATTTGGTCTTACTAATAGAATCTTATTCTACTTTGACGTTCCATTTGTTCGTACTGGTTCTTATTTCTTATTTCCACTTTTGTGTTTGCCAGAGCTTCGTGTTTTGAAAAACAACGTTCTCTCATTTACTTTGAATATGTATTAATTTACTCTATTTCTTTAGTTTCTTTTTACAGTCAATTTAGCTTTCCATTCTTTTTTATATCGCTATTTCGCTATCTGAATTTATCCATTTTCTTAGTTTTTATGTTGTTGTTTTTTTGTTTAGTCTATAATTGGATTAGTTTTTATTGGTTTGGACAAAACAAGAAATAAATTAATAAACAAAAAAATTAAACCTTAATACTTACTAATGACCCTTTTTAAAGCTATCGCACAATAATTAACATTGCCACACAAAAATTTCAATTTCGAAATAAATTGTTATTTACTCTTCGTAGTTGAGCTCTCATACTAATTAATTTTACCATTTTGAATTTAATTAATTAATTTATTGATTAACATAAATACACCATCGAACCTACTACTCCCCTACACATGCAGGCCCAAATGCATTGTCATCTTTTATTTCCCTGGCGTATTGGCTGCAAGAAAAAGGCCATGCACTCACACAGCAATGCACGGCTGTTGGTAATATATCTGCTAGAACTCTTTTGTATGAGGAATGTGTGTTATTCTTGCACTGCACATGCATTCTGCCTGTTCCTACACGTTCAAAGGGACCCCTCAAATTACCGACATCCTGTCCTATGCGCCATCATCGTCTCTGCTCCGTAGGGCTGTTTAGAGGACATAGAAGACAGTATCCAACGCCGCAGACTAGATGCATAGATTGTGCATAAATGCAGTAACTTGCTAAGTGTTCTGCTTGACTTACTATTTAATTATCTGCATCTGTTCCTATTAGTACATAGACTCCCCAATGAAGTTGCTCGTATACTCGAGGCAACCAGATACCAATTTTGCGGTTGAATCGAATATATAGTGTCTGTGCTAGGTGAGTGTGTATGTATGCGTGGACGTATCTTTTGGCATATGTTTTGCTAAATTACCAAAAAGACACCCGAGTAGATTCTATTATCAGTCCCAAAGCGGCATCACCTTATCACTAAAACTGTGAACTGTTGCTATGATCCATCGGTTTATACAATGTGCAAAAACTAATAGAGAGTATCTATCTGCTCCGTGTATATTTTCGCCGCAATCGCAGAAGTAAAGTCGTCGTATCTGAAAAGTGAAATCCAAAAGCCGGAGCAGTTGCGCCGCGTCGCGAAAGTCCCATATCAAAGATACTCTTCGTGGTAAAATATATCAGCTGGGTGTTGGAGCTTCAGTCTCTCAGTGCAGTTTCGCAGCTGGAACGGATCAATAGCAGGTCGGTCGTCTTGGATTCGATTAGTCAGAAGAGTTTTCATCGGAACGGACGGAACTATTCATATAGCTCATGGACTTGTGGTTAGTGCTTCGAATATTAAATGAGTGATTATTTTAATGAGTAACTTATAAAATCCTCGAACTTGTTTCTGAAACGTATGCACATATCAGCCATAAACGCATTGTAATCAAATTATTCCAATGGAAAGTACGTGTCCAATACATTTTAATAGTTTCTATAATTTTGAATCGAGTTCGGAGTGAAAAATAAATAAAAAATATCTGTGCATTTAGTGCCTTAAATTTTATTAATTGTTTCGTTGTAAAGGCCATAAGCCTAAAATATAAACGCTCAACGTGTAGTTTCCAGTGCATTTTCACTGCGAACAGAATTGCATAACAGCATCGACGAAGGGCCAATTCGCTCAATACTCACTCAATAAGCCGTGCACCGCAACCTTCTACTGCAGCCATCACAAAATCAACATCCAGAATTCAAAATGTCGTCTGTAGCGGAAAAAAATGAAGGGAACCCGTCCAATCGGCCCCAACTAATCAAGAGGAATTTCTTTCTCCGATCCAGTTCTATACAGAAGATCAAGTGTTCTGCTACTTATCCGTTTCGGATTGCCGGTAAGTGGTATTTCCAAATCGATTAGCTTCTAAGCCCGCTTAATTCTAAAAGCAGACCAATGATTTCCCAATCGTGAACTAAATTGCACTCGACGAGAAAGAAAAGTGCGAATGGACCTACTTTCAATTTAATATTGATTTTTGCTTCTTTTCTCGAATCGAACTTTGTTTTGTTGTAACTATTCGATGAGCAGGTACAGTTATTTCTAATTGCATTTACTAATTTTTAATGCGACCCATAAGCTGCCCAACTTTCACGATAATTACACAGAGTATTTTTTGGTAGTCTTTTTTTTCTCATTTTTAGTTAGGTTGAATGTGTTATGTTGTTATTTTTGTTCGTTGTGACTGATGAAGTTTTAGCTTGAAATGCCAGTATTTGTCATGATTTGATGTGAATTTGAGATTTTACTTTAGATATTTTTAGAATGAAGATGAATATACATATGGGAAATAAAATAGATACTCTAATGTGATGGACTCTGGAAAGATTTTTGTAGGGCATTGATGTGTTGCTTCATGAAAATGTTATGAGATCGTTTGGGATTGCTAATCTATGTGAGCTGTGTAAATGTGAAATATTAGAAAGTAATTTTGTTGCATTTGTTATGGCTCGGTTTTATTTTTGATTAGTTAAAAGTTTAGAGTTAGTGATTATGAAAAGTTTGGAGACTATACTGCCCTACTAAGCATAATCGTTTTATCTTCATTTTTTGCATTTTTGAGTTAACGCCGTATTCGAAAACTACATACTCTATTACATCATCCTACAAAATATGATAAACCTATCTTTTGTGGAATCATCTACCAAAAAGGTCGCAATACTAAGCATAAATATTCTATCTACCGTAGATAGAACGTTTATGCTTAGTAATGTGTATATATAACGTTTATGCTTAGTAATGGGGCCAGTTTTTGTTACTAGAAAAAAGTCCTATCTGCTTAAAACCTATCTTCCACAACTATTTTCAACGTGAAAGCTTTTACTTCAGATGTATCTCAAATGAACGTATTTGTATCCATGTTTAAACTTTCGTTCCGTTTCAAGATGTCCGCAGCATTTAGAAAAACACAAATCATTGAATATCTCGAAAGTACTAAAATGCAGATAGAACATTTATTCTTAGTAGGGCAGTATAAGTGCTTGAATAGTTGAATAGAACAATTTGATTTGAATTGGTCATCTAAAAACAAAACTTTTTCTGCTTATTAGAAATTCTGCTACGCTCAAATTTTATCAAAAACTGTCCATTGATGTATAAAATATGTAATTATTGGTTTTCACTTACATGATAATAATAGCTTTGCAAGCAACGAATGTTTCTTTGAAAGAAAGTTCAATAATTTCGCCGTAATCTTCTGTTTACAATTTCATGTACGTTTAAGAAATGCTTACCGATTTTCTTTCACTGAAATCAAGGTTGGAAAGTATTGATAAGTGCGTATTGACGTATTGAAATTTCGGTACATAATACTTATGGTTAAATAGAAGAACAAATAATTTCACTAACGGAATTTTGCTTTGATCGAAGTGTTTCATACTGTACATATCATTTTCGTACAGTGCATTTTCATTCATACCAATATCAATACGATTCTTAAAAATCATAAAGTGCGAAAATATAGTGGAAATGCGAAAATGTAATCAGCGAGCCAAAAAAAAATTCTTTGATTTTGTAAATACGAAGGGAAAAATCATCAGCTATCCATTTTTAAAATTCCACAACGATATCACTTCTTCTTTTAAAAAGATTTGCGACTCGCAGACAATTTCCAGAAGGTCTTTAGTGTACCCTACCTATTTGACCTATATGTTTCTCTTGCTGATTCAGCTCCAACAGCTTTTGTCGACTATTTAAAAATATCACGTGAAGAAATGGGTCTCGATTGTAACGAAAGGTTCTGGTCTTGCTTCCACCAACTTTCTTGCATAAGTATCTACAGAAGCTAAAAGCCCCCTCCTCGGCGATAGACGCTGTATCGGAAATTATAATGGCATTAACGTTTTATCCTCGATTTCAGAATTTTTTGATAAGGTTGTCTACGATAAACTTACAGCACTGGTTGATTCCCGTCTGAAAGAGCAGAAGGATGATTTTAGAAAAAGTATATGACTTTTGAAAGTATATGACTACTACAAACTTGTCAGTTCTAGTTTTGGATGCTCTGTGTAAAATGTAGAAAGACTACAAAATTAACGCAGCCTACACAGACTTTGGCAAAGCTTTTATTAGAGTTAACCATTCCATATTAATCCCGAAGCTACAAAAAATTGGACATGCGGGATCTTTACTACGTTGGTTCATTTTTACCTTCACAATCGAATCTGATTTGTGAAATTTCAAAGAATTTTATCAAAATATGTACTTGCTACCTCTAGTGTGCCACGAGTTGGCCGTCTTGGCCCACTTCTTTTTAAAATATTCTTTTCCAATCTATTTGATGTCCTGTCATACACACTTCACTTATTTTATCTAGACGATCTCAAACTGTACCAAATTTTTCTTCAAATCTTCCCTTATCCAAGCCATTTCTCCATAATTTTTAAGCTTTTTGCAAATATGTTATTCATTAACGTTGTTCATTAAATATGTTATTCATTAACTGTTATTCATTCATTCATTTGTTTGTTATTTGTTTATAAATTATTTATTCGCGTATTATTTATTTGTTGCCTACTTTTTTATTGCTATTTGTAGTTTTTTTTTCTTGTTTTAATCTATTTGCCAAAAAATTATTTTATTTTTTAATGAAATTTAATATTTGAAGTTCTATGTCTCTGTTAATAATCTAATCGTTCAAAACAATTATTTATTGCCTGGGCTAATGATAAAATAATGATACTTCGCTCTCATAGCTCCACAAATATTTAAATTTTTATATTCTTCCCATTCCCCAAATTTAATTTAAAAATTTTCAAAGCTGAATAAGTATGTTCAAAATGACTTACTAAAATATGTAGGATCAAGAAGTGGAATCAGCATATTATCATGACCGTTTATCTGATAGTAAATTTTGTCGTAAGTTCTACGACTTGGCTTTTAAATTTATGCAACTTAAACTCCTGATATAGAAAAGCATTTGTGGATTATTCTTTAGAACCTGCTGATGCAGAACCGCAGATTTATTACTTGAGTGTCCCAAGTAGCCTCCCTCTCATTAAATAGAGCTAAAAAGCTCCTGATCGTGCTAGTTGGTGCAGTACTGGCTTCTAGTGTGTGATGTTCCTGGTTCGAAACCAGGCACACACCGAGTTTTGAGTTAAATTGGAGGCAAAGTGAGGCGTGATACCAATCATTTTGCACTTGCAAAAATTTCGATTTGATCAACCAGTATGCTTTATCCTAAGAGTTCTACGCGTACTTTTTATAAAAATGTATTAATACGGTTCTATTACTACTTATATTTAGCCTTTCGTAGGGCACACCATAGGTTATGGAATTGGCACGTAAACGCTTTTCATTAAAATGTAACTTCAAATTGTAATTATAAAAATCAAACGACTAAAGTCTAATTCTCTTTGGACGTCTGAATTTTGAGGACAATAAATCATAAAAGTTGCGTGTTTGCACTTCTATCGAAATCAGATCAGAACAGTAGCATTGAAAACAACAACTCATAATCAATTTATGAAGAATATTTAGTAGGAAATGTATACGATTCTTTCGAATCTCTTTCTTCGTTTGTGTCATCAATCTCTCGATCTCTATTTGGAGGACTAGAGACAGATTTTATGATTCCATTCATTTTTCAACCATCCAAATGTAGACCATCCAACATCTCTCCATCCCCCGGAGGGTGACTGAGTTCACTTAAAATGACACCATTCTAATGGCTGAAAAGGAGAAAGAGAGGTCAAGCCGTTTTTATAGATTTTATAAAATAAAATAATTTTCAATTTTTTATTCCTGCCCCCTACGCCTACTAAAAACTCTTGCATCCCCAAATAAAACGCTTTTACAATAGGCAAGATCAGTCACACCAATCTCACCCCTTCAAATTGTGGAAAAAAGAGCAAAATTTTCGTGTAATAGGAAAAACAATTAAGAAACTATATTCATCCATCGAAACGGTGGCGATCAACTTTGAGGCCCCCATTCACGAACAGTTCATCAGTCCAAATGGCCGGAGGCCAGGCCAAAATCTCACCATGTGTGGGAGAGCTCGCAAGGACTCATGGACTCAAAAAACCAAATTGGACTTCCAAAGTCCATGGACTCAGGCTATCGGTCCATTTGTTTGCCCGACCGTGTGTGGGAAAATAGTAGGGCGAATTTGGACAATCCATAAAATTGACTAATCGTGTGTGTTGAAGCCTTAGTCCAAACAACGTGGCAGTCTTGCTTTGCACGCTGACCTGTGACAAGCTCATTGACTTTTTCTGTGTTTATTTTATTGAATCGAAAAATTCAGCATCATGGATAGTGGTGGCCATTATTTTGTTTTGGAAGTTGTCTAATAATATAGGTCACATGAATGTATATTATATTATTTTACCCAAAGTCTGCAACCGCTTGCTAAGTACCGCAAAGTAGCGGTCAATATTTCGTGAGGAGTGATAGTTTGACTTATATTTGCATCCTTTCGTTTGATAAATGAGGTGACCAAATATAGCAGCGTGTTATATGTCGTATCATCCATTCTTAAATAATTTTGCCAATCAGAAGGCTCAAGTGTGAGTTCTTTTACCAAATTTACAACTTCTGCCACTTCCTTTTTGGCTATCGTTGCTTTATGTAGATGCAAGTGTCAATTACAAAAAAAAACTCCTCCATATGCTTCTGATCCGTTAATAGATTAAAAATAATTTTTTCTTCAAGTTAATCTTTATTTTTTTCTAAATTAATGACAGAAAATGAAATGGACTGACTGAATCGAGGCTCTATCGTGAGTGGTGAGCTAAATTAGACTAAAACCAAACGGACTCAAGCCAAATGGGCTCAGGTCATTTGGACTGTTCGTGAATGGGGGCCTTTGAATCGATGGGAATGTCAACAACCCTCAAAACACACCTGAAGTTTTGAAAGCGGTTGCATACATCCCCACAATCTCCTGACGTAAACCTATGGTGTATGTGAGAGATCTAATAGAACGGGCCATTCTGTAAAAAAATAGCCTCCAAGGGTATGTTCAAAGTTCGAAAGAAGAATGCGAGAAAATTCTGACTTTGTAAACATCTTATCTTTTTCCTTTTATTCGTGCCTCAATACCACCATATCTACGTTTACCCCTTTAAAACTTCCTCAGTTTAACCATCATCGTTGGTTTTTGCTTGCAGTTTCCAAGGTACGTGTGTTTGCAGTTTCCTTCACACTCGTACAGACTATGTGTGCTAATTTTATCGTAGTTTACGCTCAATGGCAAAAAAGAGAATTAACTACGTAATATAATTAACGAAAGTAACTATTTCGTGAATACTGAGCCATTCTTCTAGTCAAACAATCCTTCTAGTTCTACATTTGTTCCCTAAAACGAGAAACACAATATTCCGAATCAATGATGCTTCAAGATCATGTGTCTTCGAGTGCTCAAGTTATGCGTAACATTTTTGCTGCTTTGTTCCTCTGCTGTCGCAGCCTCAAATATTCCTTCTAATGCTGAGGATACACGTATGCCGAATGTTTCGTCGAAACACTTGTTAAGTTATATGGCAAAACGTTTGTAGAGTATTCAAAGTATTATTAAAGTCATAAAACTTTTTTGTCTCGGTGCGTCGTAAAAAGTGTCCTGTCTGCGTTGAGACAATGTATGTAAACCAAAACGGTTTGTAAATAGCATCGGAGCCAGCTTCTGACCTTTGGTTAGCTTCCAATGTTTGTCTTATATTGAAGTTTAGGTGCATTGAAAATGCTTCAAATCACCAGCCTATATCGCTCCTGTCTTGCTTTCGCTAATTTTTGGAAAGAGTAGTTTATAATACAGTTTACTGGTGCTGTCAAAGATCGAATTTCTAAGGGGCATCATGGTTTCCTTAAGGGTCATTCGACTCTGACTAATTTAGTCAAATTCGGCAGTTTTATGGCCTGTCCTCTCGACACTGAACAACTGTTGACGTTATTTACACTAATTTTTTGAAAGCCTTCGATAAAGTGAATCATTGTGTGCCACTAGCTCACTATTTTCCCGGTTCGCATCCTACAACCTGAATCATGTTTCTAAAGTTGCCCTAAACGGTTGGTCTTCATCACTCTTCAAGTGTGCCACATGGTTCCATATTTAGCACTCTGCTGTTCACTTTTTTTTTATGTATGACATTCCGTCTATAGTTAAATCCAATTCCCTCCTACATGCTGACGACTTAAAGCTGTTCAGAGAAATGTTTTCACTCAATGCTTGTATTTCACTGCAATATGATTTGTCGAAATTATGTCGAAAACATACGTACGAGTATGTCGAACGTTTCGTCAAGATACTTTTCCAGTTACAAAATCTTCATTTAAAAACCCAACCCAAAACCGTCAAAATTTGAATCGACCCCGAAATAAGCCGAGTGTAAAAAGTACCCTCATAAAAGCGGTAGGAGCAGGCGAGAAAACCATACATCCTCTTTTGCTCGCCATGTCTTGGCAAGTGTGTCGTTGGAGAAAAACAGGCGAGATTCGACGAGGAAATCATTATCACTTTCATACTCGACTATACTTGTCATGTCCCGGGAAGGGTCTGGTTTCGGCTTCAAATACGTAGGGTACGAGAAACTTCCTCCTATTTAATGTTTCCAAATGCATTGCTGTGTCCTTCGCAAATAAACCCGATTTTTTGTCTTTTAACTATTGTCTCTCCGATTTTTTGACCAACATTACGATCTGGGTATCATAGTTTATCCCAAATTAAAATTTGACCTACGTGTTTGTGATATGACATAAGTAAACATACTTTTTCTACCGATTTTTTTAAAAAACTTTTTCGCTTTGATTTGCGTATACATTTATAATAAATTTTGAACTAATTGAGAACAAAAAGGTATTCCTGTTTATTTTTGTTAAAAGCATTTCTACGTACTTTACCGTACAGAGACTTACCCTAAAATGTAGATTTGAGTTCGTCTATTTCTATCTTTTTCAAATGACACAAAAACAAGAATTTTACCAAACAAACTATTAAGAGCAACAGAAAAAAAATTAATGAACATTCAGCATCAAAAAAATCGTCCTTAAAAGTAATAGGGCCCATAGACACGCAGATTTGGCTATCAACTTTGTTGCAGACATGCTATATCTGCAAAAAAGTCAGAACTGAAACAAATCCACAAACCGTTAATATGGTTGCAGATATCGCATATCTGCAACCAAGTCAACGACCAGAACTCCATGTCTAATTCACGTATCACATTCACCCATAAACCTACCTATGAAATAAGTAAATATTTATTCTAGTTTTGTTCTCAAGTTCTATGTTTTTCAATTAAATTCAATTGCACAATCCACATACTTGCTATTGTTAGCTCAGTTTATTACATAACAAAGGTGCCTAAATTTGATTTATTTTTCATGAACTATGTATATATAGATACGTGCACACAGATACAACGTTCTGATAAGTGGATTAAGTCACGAAATGATAAGCTTAGAAATAGAAAGGATATGGAAGACCCAAATGAAATTCAGAGTATTTTTGTTTTGATGAAATTCATTTGTAATTTCAAATGTTAGATATAGATAAATACACTGATAAATGCATTCATGTACGCATCCTAACATTTATGGGCGTTATTGTTGCTATCAAGATTTGGGTGTAGATATAAATTTTTATGCTTATGATGTGACTTAAACACTTTTATCAATAAGGGCCGAGTCTAGATTTCTTATCTGATCCCAAATTTTAAAGGTCCACCTAGAAGACACATTATGTACAGTGTACCAACAATGTCTTCGTACAGCAGCTATTTGAAACTTAAGCATTAAAAATGAATGAATTGTTGCAAGATTTTTGAAAAAGTTTTGATGCAGATTTATTCATTAAACATTTTTATTTAATTTGGGAACAAAAACAAATCCATTTGAATTATTCATTACAAAGTTATTAACTTAAAACAAAACAAAGTCAGCAATTTGCCTCCAATAAAGTGCTCGTCCACTTACGAATCAGTTTGTGAAAAATTTTAAAAACTATAGATTCATTATTTGTAAATATTTAGTTGGGTAGCATTTGTTTTTAATCGCGGCTTTAAGCTGGTGTGGCATCGATTCTACGTTTTTTTTGCATAGTTTGGCTCTATTTTCGACCATTCCTGTTGAAGAGCCTTTTTCAACTTAGGTTTCGAGCTAATGTGATAAGTCCTGATCCTTTTTTCCAGCATGTTCCACATGTGCTCAATGGGGTTGAGGTCAGGACTTTGCGGTGTTGTTTTAAGCAAATGTGGAGTTTTGTACGCCAAGAACATCTTAGTATTATGAACTATGTGCTTAGTAAAAAGTAAAAATCCTTTTATACACCCAAATTTTCGGCACTTGGCTTCGAATTTCTCTTGAATTAAATATTTACAAAAAATGTATCTATAGTTTTTAAGATTTTTCATAAACTGTTTCGTAAGTGTACGACGACTTTATTGGAGGCAAATTGTTGATTTTGTTTTTAGTTAATAACTTTGTAATGAATAATTCAAATGGATTAATGTTTAATGAATAAATCGGCATCAAAACTTTTTCAAATTTCTTGCAATAATTCATTCTTTATTAACACTTAAGTTTCAAATAGCTGCTGTACGAAGACATTATTGGCACACTGTATTTGTGTCCTTGGAAATATTTACTTATTTCATAAGTGCTCAAGTACTTGGTGCTAAGAAAAGGTACTTTTCGATGTAGCTTCTAGTTAGATGTTCGTTACAGATGTTCGTGTATTTATGTACAAATTCCTCTGCCAATTATTATCTGTTCGCCAGCCAACTACCACCCAATACTACAATCGATAACAATTTTCACATTTAGACCTTGGCATGTTTACTGTATTATTAGCAAACCTCAATGCCGAGGATTTTCCTACCTCTTATGGGCACTCTGATATCCAGTAATCAATATGGGTTTGTAGGAGTATCTACGACAGGTACAAGCCGTAAGTATTTAGTTTAAAGGTATTTTTCACAAAGTCGGAGTAACATAGAATTTTGTTAAGAACTTTTTAAATAACATTTGTTTGCGGCTTTAAATTCAAGTAGTGGTATTTCTGACTCTTCATGTCCGTTTTTGAAGATAACAGTGAATCTTCAGTTGAATTTTGTCGGTTGGTTCGGAAACTTGTTGCAAGTTTGTAATTTGTCAGTTGTGATTGAAAACAGTTTTTGAGTGAAAATTTTAAGTGCATATGGAAAATATTGCTATTGTCACGGGAAATTTAGAAATTATTGAATATGACGATTTTTGGGAGGATTTATGTACGTGTAATCACAGGAGTTTTCGATGGTATGTATATTTTCGTAAATATTGTGTTGAATAGCTCAGTGATATACACGTAAATGAGGAAAACATGTTCGTATGGCCGCGCAATACAATATTAATATAAAATCGAAGAAGTCAATAATAATGTCAACTTATGAATTTGTTATTGATTTGATGTCAAAAGCTTGATAGAAGCTAAAATATAATCGAACGAATTTTATCTTTGATGCGTATTTTTGGTTATTCCTGATTTCGGCTATGTTGATTTAGTTCAGTAATCTCTGAGCACAATCTTATGTTTTCAAGCTATTTAGGGCACTTCTCAATTGAAAATAATCTCATGGTGTTTTTTGTATTTATATCTGAGATATCAGGTCAATAAACTTCAATCAAATAATCAGTGAAATCTAATGTCTTATCTTAAAATCAAAATAAATGCCATATCAGTGTAGTGATTATTGGCTTAATTCAATGTTCACACAAACGTACATATATGTGTTAAATCTTATCAACCGGCATTTTCACGCAGCTAATAAATTTAATTTATAAAGAAATAATTTCTATATTACATTGTATACCAATTTATAAATCGCTAGACTATAATGTAGACGTTATCAACAAACTTTCTAACCAAATATAAGTACATAAACAATTTAGTGTGCATGGTCTTCACAATCAGCGACAATTTTCACGCCAATGACAAATATTGTGCAAGTGCCGAGCTTTATTGCTATCTTTCTGGATGTTTCTGTATCGCAATATGATGGCTTTTTACGCTATCTATATAAATTGTGTCGTGATAAAACATATCTTAATATGTAGACGGATATATCTGAGCATGACTTGAATGCAAAACATACTAAAAACTCATGCAGGGGAAGCAAAACAGCGTCATCATACGGCTTCAATTCAGGGAATTAAACATTTGCTTTTCGCATTTGGATGCACTGAATGTTGGTCGCTATGGCTAATAAATGTTTGTTGAGCTTATAAAATAGTATTAAAAGCTTGGTTGCTTCTATCAATTTAGCCAAGTCCAGATAATTAAAGCTAACAAGATGATTGTGTATACATAAGTAGAGGTATGATAAGGTACAGTCTGTCAAGAATGAGTTTACACATAGGGAAAAAATTCAATTTTTCATCTTTCTAATTATAAAATACTACTTTTTGTTTATGTAAATAATTTTTTTTCTTAATTATCGTTATTTGCATTATTTCCAACCGATATATACAAAAAAAGTACAACTTCAATGCAAAAAAAGAACGAAAAGAACAACGAAAACAATTATTACAATTCTTGAAGTGTCAAGAAACTCTTTACACAAAAGTTTATTTTTTGCATTACTGCAACGATACGGTAAATTTACCATAATTTTTGGTCTGCATTGTAAAGCTCTATAAATTTGATCATTAGTGTGTGATTAATTTTTGGCTAATACGCATAAATAAGTGAGATATTGTGTTTTAAAATGCCAGGCAAAAGATTATCCTTTGAGTTAGTTCAGATGATATACTATAATCACCAATTAGGTAAAAGTGCACAGGAACTGTCGGAAATGTTTTGTGTAGCGCGAATGGCAGTCTATAACGTTATAAATCGTGCTGAAAATGAGAATAGATTGGAGCCAAAGTGTGGAGGTGGTTCAAAACCAAAAATATCTAAACGTATAGAGCGCCTTATGATAAGGAAGCTTGATAAAAACCCCTGGATTTCGACCAGAACACTTGCTGGGGAACTCAAGGAAGAGTGTGATGCTGATGTTTCCCATGAAACAGTACGACAGGCCATCCTACGAAATAAGTTCTCATCAGGAGCTGCACGAAAGAAACCACTGTTTTCTGCACTAAACATCGAAAAGCGTTTTTCTTTCGCTATGATGCACCTTTTTCAACCCGTTGACTTCTGGGACGACGTCATATTCTGCGATGAGACGAAAATGATGTTGTACTATAATGATGGACCGGCTAGAGTGTGGCGCAAGCCTTTAACATCGTTGGAAAATCGAAATATCATTCCGGCTGTAAAATTTGGTAAGTTGTCCGTTATGATTTGGGGTGCTTCTCAAGCAGAGGAGTAGGAGACTTGGCATTCATCGAGTCAACCATGGACGCCCAACCATATTTGCATATCCTTAAAACATATTTGGCAAGCAGTGCGCAGAAAGTCGGGTTTATGCATAACAGCAAACCAAATTTTAAGCTTTACCAGGACAACGATCCCAAACATAAGGCGAACATGGTGCGAATGTGGCCCTTATACAACTGTGGAAAAGTGATGGATACGCCAGCCAAGAGTCCGGACTTAAATCCCATCGAGAATTTATGGGCTTACTTAAAATAACAAGTCGCTAAAAGGCAACCCAAAAACCGAACTGCTTTAAAAATTGCGATTCTCGAAGAATGGCAAAAAATACCAACCACGTATGACCTGCAAAAGTTGGTTCATTCAATGAAAAATCGGTTGCGATGTGTGGTGGATGCCAAAGGTGGCCATACCAAATGTTAAATATACCAAATAATATTAAATATCCTGTAAATATGTAAATATTAAATACAATAATAATTTGTGTAAAGAGTTTCTTGACACTTCAAGAATTGCAATAATTGTTTTCGTTAGTCTTTTCGTTCTTGTTTTGCATTAAAGTTGTACTTTTTTTTTGTATATATCGGTTGGAAATAATGTAAATAACTATAATTAAGAAAAAAACATTCATTTACATAAATAAAAAGTAGTATTTTATAATTAGAAAGATGAAAAATTGAATTTTTTTCCTATGTGTAAACTCATTCTTGACAGACTGTATATTACGGACTGGGCTGTGTATCACGTGGTTTAGGGATGGTTATTAACTGGAGCGAAAATGTTGGAAAATTAGATGAGATTGATAAATGAAAAATTTTAGATGGTGAATATAGAATTTTTATTTACTCAGAAACTTTATTTGTCTAATATATTATCTGCACGTCTTTTCGAAAATGTTTAGATAATTTTAAATTGTGTAGACACGCTCAATATCGGTTTGATATAGTCATTTCTAGAATTTTGTATTTTAATATAACATTCTATAACCTCTTTATTCAGTTCATTTAGGAATGGCTAACCTGATAGCTTAAAATATAAATTGCTGTCAGCTATCATGCGTCGATTCGATTTATCCTGCTACTCGATTTTGACATATTTTGGTTACATTTAGGAAACAATTTGATTAAAATAGTATACCAGTGAAACCTACTTCAATAGCACAAATTATCAATAATTTTTGATAAATTTTGCAAGAATTTTAATTCATTAAAAAGCAATTAGTTGCGACTATAGTTATCTTTTCTATGAATCATCTATCAATTAGTAACTGATGCATAGTTTCAAGTAGGTAATTTTGGCTTGAAATTACATATGCTGATAGATTACTTGATGATTCATCATTTTTATCCAGTTTGGTTATCAAAAAAACTGGTTCTAGAACATCAGAATCGAATTTATGTTTTATAACTATTCACATCTTTTGAAACCTTATTTAATTTTGGGCCTAGTATATGCACCTCTCATTTTTAAATGATATTCTTTTATTATTTTACCGTTTATTCATCTACTTTGTACATGACCTATGAATAATGGATTATAATTTACAACATGTGCATGGCAATATTTCTTGAATTTACGGATGCTGGTTACATTTCTTGTAATAAATGGCTTTGTTGTTTTTGGTATAGTAATGGGATATGTCAGTTGCTTTCCAGTGTAATGGCGCATTCGATCCTCTTGGAAACTATTGAAAGCCTGAACATGCACTTCAAAACAAACATTTCTCTTACATAGATAACGCTGAAGTCCAAAAGAGCTTGGTAGATTGACGCAAAATGTTTTTTTTATAAAGTCAAAATGATTGATTGAATTATAGCAAAATAGACCATTTTGTTCTGAGGCAAGTTTAGAATCTCTCTCAGGTAGTGAAGCTTAAAGAGTTTCTTAAGCAGTCTAGGAGACAGCGACTTCGTGTGACTTAAAAATTAATTGGTACTTTTGATAAGATTATATTATTTATTGTTACGTTTAATTGCTGCTTAACATAATTTTACCCGTAGTCGAAAAACAAACAATTCTTTTAATTAGCATTAACAGCCAAATTTGTGATTTGAGCATACATTTTTTTTTGTAAATTTCTCTATGCCGTTAAAAAGTAGATCTCCAATCATCACTGATCCAGAGAATAGCTGTATCAGCTACAGAGAAACTTATGACCTTTAACGTTTCTGCGATTACATTTTCATAAATCCTGAACATAAAATAAGAACAAAAGTAGTCCTAGATTATTTTTTGCTGAAGACTGAGAGAATTTCAAAATACACCCCCCCCCCCCCCACAACTACAAAACTTGAAAAAAATATGTATGTTTAACTAAAAACTATTTCTCCGATGCTAAAAATATTAAAGTTAGTGCGAGGGTAAAGCTGCAAATATTTCAGCGTATTTTTTTACTTAGTTTCTGCGGCGATAAGGTGTCATTAAAATCTCTAAACGTTTGTTTTCCTGTTGGAACTAAATTTGTGCAGCTTCCAATCAATGGCAGATAGAATCTTAGCCACCTAAATCGCTTCTGAATATTCCAAGCTCTGCCTGATCTTTAATTTGCCTTGCATAGTTTTAAAATATGCTCACTCGAAATGCTAACTCTACAGCAGCATTTGAAGACGAATGTCAAAGGATAGCTATTGCTAAATTTGAAAAAAAAATTAATTTAGATCCTGTGTGAAGTCGAATCCGCTCCATCCAAAAATTTACGGTCATGTTTTTCATTCTCATAGTTTCACTGTTGCCTGACGAAAACACTCCACTATTCTACCGCTGAGCCAAAGACGCTCAGCGTCTTCTTTTCTTCTTTTTCCTTCTTTTGAAATAGACTTCCAGACAAAAATCTTTTGAAAAAAACTCTTAATTCTTAGTTGGCTAGTTGTATTTTTTCATCTCTTAGTTTTTCATTGTATTATGATTAACATTTTATTAGATAAAAGACAGTAAAATATTGTTTTCGAAGCCTACATACTACAAGATGTGGTTTGATTACCCCTGTATTCAATACCATTAAGTCCAGTATTCAGTGCCACATGTACGACTAAGGGTTTAGTACACAGGGCCGAGCGTCGAAACGAGCTTATTTTCAGAAATTAATTTTGGAAAAACTATTGATCACTTTTAGATATCAAGTCAAGTACACATTAAGTGTGTTTAATGTGTGTGGAGTGTGTTTAAATTTTTTTATTAAAAAAAAATTACAATTTGACCCAAATATGTTTCTTCGCGCCTTTCGATGATTTCCGTGCGCGGTCGATCGGTGTCCTTGATTTTGCGTGCATCGGCATTCTGAAACGAAAAAAATGTTCATGAAGTAAATTGTATAAGCTTTCTGTTGGCATTTCTTTTTTTTTCATAGTTGGTAACGAAAATAAATTCCTGAATTTTGTTTTCGTTTTCCGGCTCAAAAATTGGCCATATTATTGTTGCTAATTATTGAGCAAAATTATAAAACAATAAAATCGTCCGTTAACAAAAAAGTACCACTCTTTTGAATATGTGTACCAAATTTCAAGTCGGTTATATCTTGAGATATGGGTGTATGCCGTTTAGAAAAACATGGTTTCGAGAAAAACGCGTTTAAAGTTTGAGCACGGTTTTTTCGAATGAAAAAAAAATTTTATATTACATAGCGTACCGTCAATCTGTCATTCCTGCCTCGAATACTAAACCTGTCTCTTAGGCAATGCGCACACGGGTCGTTGAGCTATCTTCGTGGATGCGACATTTCTACGCTTGGTCGTCACAGCCTAGGTAAATCAATGGGTGACCGTTTCAGGCGTTGTGCATTGCAGGCCTCAAGCCGAATGACTAGTCGTTTTTGCAAGTGCGATGGATGACGGCAACGTACAATTCGTGGGGGAGGTGGGAAAATGCCTCGAATTGTATGATTTTCCAAAGCATACTGACGTTTTCTTCACGACCCGTGTGCGGACATGAAACGAGGATGACGACAATCGTTTTCTCGCAAGCTTCACAAGTGTCAAACACATCTCTCACGCATCGCATGGCTAACGACTTGTGTGCGGAGTGTCTTAGACTCTTCATCGTTCTTCTCTTGATTCTTCATTAAGTTGAATTCCGCGTATTATCCACGTCGTCGCAGATTGCAGCGGCATTTGATTCAATTACCACATCCATTTTATGCAGTATTTGAAGAACACTTACGTAGCCTTTATGAAAAACGCTAGTTGCAATAAAGGATGCAACTTCTACCATTTTCGCCCCACTAAACAATCATTCTAGAGCAAAAGACCATATGAGAACATTGAGACTCTCGTTGCTGTTTTGAGTAAATCCTCCTACGCAACGTCCTAAAAATCTCACCTCTTCATACATTGCCTTCAGGATGACATCGTTGAGAGCTGGTTTAGGTTTGTGGCCGTATAGTTTGCTCAGCGCCTTTGCTTTCTGCCATTGTTGCACCTGCTATCTTCCCCAGGCAGACAGTTATCGTGCTGCGGATTATCATCGGTCGATTGTTAACTTCATGTTCTAGGCGAACTTTTTGTTTGTTCCAATTGACAATCCATAACAAACAGACAACTCATCAATGAGCTTCGCTGTGCGTTTGTCTTTTCCAGAGAGTCCTTTGGTATTTTTCCTCAATTTACGCAAAAGCACTCTCATCCTTTTCTGTGCATGACCGACGCATTCTTTCTTCGTTATCGTAAAATGTTTGCCACAAGGTCGTCATTCGACAATGTCTTTATAAGTTTTACAATCCCCATCGCCAACATATGACGAATATTTCACGCCGTGTGATTTTTCTGATTTTGTGAACATTTCCACAGCCGCCTTTGACTCCATTAGTGCCAGGCTTCCGACGTGATTTGCTTTGCAATTATCTTTATGATATTCCATCCATTCTTCATATTCCGTGGTGTCCACATTTGGCTTCTAAAACTCTCTATCGTTGCAGTAGGAACATTTCGCCACGAGGTCAACTACTTTTCCCGTGTGATGGCCGATCAAAGTTGTGATCCCGAACTACGACGAAAATTCTTGTTTCTACCACGTTCCATCTCTCGAAACTGTGAGACCTGTCGGTTCATCTACATTTTCGGCGATTATGGTCAACTGTATCTCTTCAACAACGGCTTCAGAAAATACTGATTTAGCTACGGCTTTTCATGCACGATGGGTATTACTAATCAGATTGATCGTAATATGGTATACTTTTTTGCTGAAAACTTTCGAGAGGTCCATGACACCGCAAAACTTTTGAATAGCATCGTAACCGACACCAAGGAGTCTCATAGCAAAAATGATACGTCCATTGTTTCGTAGGATCCCAAACAATGTTTAAAATGGACCCCACATAATTTAATTCCAATTGAACATAATAATAATAATAAATTTATTTCCATAATGCACAATAAGTACAATAAAATAGTGAACAATAACCTAATTTCAGTTAATATTACAGCTATGACTAAATAAACTAATTCACTAAATAGCTAGTACATCCAATATTCAATCAATATTAGTTATGCACATTGATTGGTACCTCCTAGCTAATGCTATGTTGAGATTACCTTCTTATAATTTAAGGTGCAATAGGTGAAAATATTACTCGATTTAAAATTTTTACTGGTTTCTATATTACGTTTAAAAAAAGTATATCAAGCTTGTCCCACTACATTACTCAGAAAAAATGATTCAATGTCTTGCATAGAGAATAGTCAAAATTTTAAATGTTTTAGAAATTGATTCACGTTATCCATAGATAAAATTGAGCTGGGAAGGGAGTCAAACAATTTTGGTGCGCAGAACTTGAAAGACCTTTTATAAGCTTCCAATCTAGAAAAAGGGACTGAAATTATATAAATCATATTTGTAAAGAAATCGCGCAACGACAAACTGTATTTTTATGATAATCTCTGTAGAGGCCTGGCTTTTTTATGAGTTCTTATTAGTGGAAACTAAAATTATCTCTCCTGTTTTTAAAATATCAATATTTGCCAAGAAAGTTATTAATAATTGGTTTGTCACGATATCAAATATCTTAAAGTAAAAACTTTGCTTTCGAAAGCTGAAAAAATCAATTACATTCAGCATGTTCTTAATATTTCCTGACGAACATACTTACTTTAGAAACTTGACCTCTCCCTTGTTGCAGCTCATTTGAGCTGCGAAAAATTTCGAAATATTCTTTCTAAAACTCACAATCTCCACTTTTTCATTCTCCTATCAAAACACCCATCAGAAACTTTATTATAGTCCATGCCTTCTTTATCTTCGTAATGCATCATTATAATTTTTTTTCTGTTCAGCGTCGCGGCGCATATTCTGAATTTTAATAATGCTACATAAAAAGAACACCATGCAACCTTCTTTTGCCATAATTGCTCTTATAGATACCATCAACTTCGCGTCCGCGTTATCGACTGCACCATCATCATCGTCATAGCCATCAACGTCTCTTGTACATCAAGTGATCAGCATCGAAGTAGGTTTTCGGAACATATCATCACATCCGAAGCAAACTGCATTCCCAGACAATTGAAGGTTAGGTATTGGAAAAAAAGAGCTTGATATTCATCCATATAAGGTTGATTGGATTCCATCGCTACCTACCCGGTCTTAGCTTCGCGGCCGATCTACATAGTATTATGGACTAATTCGCCCTCCAGTAATCTATTAAGGGACATGGAATCACGAAACTACATTCCGCATACACTTCCAATTATCTTTGCAAAAAAAATACATAAAGTAAGGAAAAAAATTGGAAATCGTCAATCGTTCTAAATGTATCAAGTCTGCTGTCAGTGGTGAAAACATCCGACATGACCAACTATTTTTTCCATGGTCTTATCTTGGACAGTACGTCCACGTTAAGGTCTTAGCGAAATCGAAGGTTATCGCATATTGTTCTGGTGTTTCATTGAATGAAATGAATGATGACAACTTTCCATTTTTTTGTACGGTAAAGCAGATAGCACTAATTAAATAATGTTAATTTCATTTTAATTTGCTCAATGATTTTTAAGCTATGTGGAAAAAATCTTTATCACGCACGAGCAAGTATCGTGTTTTATTTTTTTTTTAAACAAGCATCATTTGTACTTTTTTGAGATTTAAATTTTTATATACAAATGAAATATCATCGATGATTTCTATGTTCTGAAAATTAAAATATTTTATGATCTGGAAGACCTGTGAGTGACCTCTCAATTGGTATGGCTAAAATGTTCAGCAATATTACGTAAATAATAGTTATGAGCCCTTTAGAACAATAAATAATCCAATACAAGTCTGATATTATGTGTGCATCAACATACCATTTTATACGCATCCAGCTTCAAGTAACAAAAAATAACATAAAGCAACTTGCAAAGGAAACTGTTAATTTTTGGGAAATGACCGTAGTATTGTGCAACTCTCATGTATACAATAGTATTCAATAGCCTCATGAATAATACAAGTAATGAACAACTGTTATTAAAACTTTTGTATTAACTTCGATATTTTTTTCTTCTTCTTCAGGCTCGAAACTTTCTCGCGATGCAATCAAACAACTGTTAGAATCGTTGATAATCAAAGCTAGGCTATTCTCACAGAAAGCTCTACTTATAATCTACATTGCTACACTTAAGGTACTTGGTGCCATTGCTCCCGCATACCATAGCTTATCAGCTAGCTGTGATATCTGTGATAATTTGAAGGTAAGTCCACCGATGTATTGCATAGTTAACCAAAATATATTTTACTGAATAAACTATATCTAACAAATCCTTTCAATATTGCCATAGGAGACAGAAAAACGGCCTGCATTCACAGAGAGATTATTAATCCGTGTGATTAGTTTGTACCTTCACAAGTGCGGACACCGACCGGAAATTAAAGAACCAGTTAGGATTGAAAAAACTTTCAAAACAAACACCAAGCACATCGTCGATACACCAAAACCAACCATACAAAGTGAAGCAAACAAACTCCGACTAGCACCCGAGAAAACATCACCAAAAAAACCGAATCTCATGTTTGTAACATTTGTATACGCCGGGGCATTGGCCATTTATATTCAACTTGTGATATTGTTCCTCGCATTAAATGCTGCACCTGCACCACCTGGATTGATTTTTCTGATAATAAGTTTATCGTTGATAGCGTTGCTGGCATTACAGGTATACGATAATATCTCAATGTTTCTATTACAGGCGTGGCTAACAAGTTTTGTAATTTTCAGGTTTTTCTAATGGAACACTCAAACAAAAAATCTTTGAAACGATCACGTAACACTACTGAAAATCATTCACCTGCTAAGAATACACAAGACCTGCAACGTGGAGATCGAACAAGAATCCGACGAACCCTTGACTGGGGTGGAAGAACGCTGAGCAAAATCAAAATGCTCTAGGAAGTGATTAGCCAATATCTTAAAGAAAAGTACAAGACTAGAACAGTAGAGTAATTAATGCAATCTTACTATATTTGTCCGAATCAGCCTTATTGGCTGCATCAAGCCCGTAAAAATCAAATACTAATTGGCATTGAATTATCTTCGAAAATTATATTCAATAAAGTATATGAAACAATGAAAATTTGTTACATCCCACTATACGGTTCAGATGTCCTACCAGCCTATGATTAATTGGAGAACATATTCTGATTTAGTTTTCGTTCGGATTCCTAGTTTCGTTGGTAGCAAGGAGTCACTTGTTTACTGTAAATTTGTATTAGGAATAGTAATAAGAGTAATTATGTTTAGTTCTATCGCGAGAAAACGTTGTATCCTATCGAGCACTGTTTTTAAGTTAAGGATAGTTAGGTTTCCTTGTTTTCGAGGAATGTCATGTAATGTGATGAGTGATTTGTGAACTTTTTTGTACTACTTTTATATGCATCAAATTATTGCGAGTATGATAGATTGTATATGAGAAAGAAAAATAACTATTTAATATGTTTGCTAATAAATTAATATTAAAATGTTTGTACTCTTCCTGAATCGTTGACTTTATACTAAATACCACAAAATAGGATTTAATATGTATTATTGATGCGCGTTTTAAGGTTTCAGCATAACTTTAGTCTAGAAGATATTATATTTTCAGTTTGTTTGCGACTTTTCAAACAAACGTTTCAATGGATTACGTTTGGACTTTAATACGAATCATAGGTATAGCTACTTTCATTTCAAGAGCACATTGGGTCAACCTAAATTTATTCCGGTTCGGTTTGTATTTTATGAGGACAGTTAGATTATAGATTAATCAATCATATCTATCAAATTTTAATTAATATAATTATCGATTAAGTAAAAGCACGATATGTGTGGAAGAGCAATGGTCGTTGATTCATCCAAGACGACACCCTTTACTTCAGTGATTATTTTGTTCCCGTTTTACAAAGGAGTACGTGTAATGTTTCTAACAAGTCTTAATGATGTTGAATTAATTGAAGCTTTTCTCTATCTATAAATCAATTTTATTTGCAAAAAAACATAGTCACAGGTTTGAATGCAGATGAAAAACCATATAAATAGTCCAAATATATTTTACATTTTTTATTCTAAATCTCAAGTCGTGTTAGCTCTAAATCTTAAGCCTATGGTTATCCATCACAGGCGTGATGCATATTCATCACCTCCAAAGGTTTGAAATAAATTGCTTGTTCTTTCAGATGTTTGCAAGAACATATTAGCATCAAAAGTGATACCAAACTGCATTTGCGAACTGGTTGTGTCAGATACCCACAAGACATTTCGGACTTTTATCAAGAAAAGAGACAATCAGTAAGGCGATGAAGTTGATAGAATACGAAGGAATAGTTAGATGGTTAGTATTAGAATACGAGAATAAGGCATTTATAGTTCGCATACAGTTCGTTTCTATAGTAAGATTTTGACCAACCCGGATCGTGAAAGCAAAAAGCAACCCGGATCCTGATATATTTAAAAAACTAATGGAATCAATTATGAATTCAAAAAGCATGAGCACGCGTGTATTTCTAATGTAAATTTGTTATGTGCCCGCGAAGCCTTTGCCTTAATATCGTTCAAAATAGAAATCAAAATCCACCTTCAGACGCTAGAATAATTTAGCGAGACCATTAAAAATTAGAAAAATAAAAACTCGTCCAACAATTTTACTATTACAGATCAATTTCATATGCTTTAGAAATATCAACCATAAAAAATAAAAATAATTCTTGTCGAGAACGGGTACATTAGGTGTGTTGTGGCATGTGCTAGATTTATCGAAACCTCTTTCTTTCGCAAGTCTGCATTTGGTGTCTACTAGCAGGTGCTGTGTAGTATATGCGAAAAAGACATTAGTTTACAGTAATCGGTTTCTTTTCCCAAATTAAACCCAGCCTAGGTCATATTTTTCGAATACATATTAACATAATATATTTCAGTTTGTATGCTTTCAGACTTTATTTAGTTTATTTTCTCAGTCCTAGTGACTGTCTACACTCACGTCTTGGTGTCAGAGTTAAATTAGAAACAGTGATTAGAAGAATAGGGACTGAAAATCCTTTTTTCTTAACAACCTTAAATACACCTCTTTGTCTTACAAAAAAATTACATTCAGATTATTATCTGAACTAAAAACAAATAGGTGATATTCTTTAACTTATATATATATATATATATATATATATATATATATATATATATATATATATATATATATATATATATATATATATATATATATATATATACATATATATATATATATATATATATATATATATATATATATATATATATATATATATATATATATTTGAAATTTTTAGCCTTCTGTAGGCGCTGAGTGCCTAAAAGTAGGCAAGGATTTTTTTTTCAAATATCGATTTGTCATAACTTCTAAGAAAAACAACGGATCATCGTGAAATTTGCAGAGCGTATTTATGTAGACTAGGATTTAACACAAATGAGCTTTCAAGACTGTGCGGGCAACTCTGTAAGTACAGTAGGCTCCTGAAAAAAAATCCTTCAAATCATCGACCTTCCTGAAAAATTTTTGATTTTTGAAAATGAATTCAAATTATTGATAAATTTTGACTTTTGTCCACCAAGTCAAATAAAAATTTTCAAAATTCCGCGGTAAACAATAACGGGAACCCGTGATCAAATTACCTCTATTTTCAGCACTCAAAACTTCTGTTCACGAGAACTGACGATCGAATAGTGCGATGAATATGAAATTTACAGGACATGTTGGTATTAACTAGGACCAAGTCCGATAGAAATGATTTTGAAGTACGGGCAGCACTGTCCCATTTGGAAAAATCGCTGAAAAAAAAACTGGGTTTTGGCCTATAACTTCCGATTTAGCCACCAGATTTTTACAATATTCACGCAGTAGGTGAAGCTGACTCTAAGATAGATTTCGTAGAAATTTGGTTGAAATTAGTATAGGGTCGCCAGCTGTGGCAATTTTTGTCTCCTAAATATTGTGAATTTGTTCAGGAAAATAAAGGTTTTTTCCTTATAACTTCCGATGCAGTAACGAAATCAAAACGAAATTTATGCAATAAGTGGATCTTGTTGCATTCCTAATCCTGTACGAATTTTGTTGGAAAATCGTGAAAGGGTTGCCAGCTATGATGAATTTCGTAATTTATTGACATTTCTTTATCGAGCGATGTTGTCATAAAATTTCCAAACGAGAATGATCCTGCAATGACAATTAACAACAAATATATACGTTTCAAAAATTTAAAAAGTTTGGACTGTGGTAACCCTAAAATTATATTCACTTCTATAACTTACAGCGCAGCCATTTTAAAACAATATCTGCTCCGAAGAGCTGAAAACATGGGTATCAAGGACAATATTATATTCCCTCAGGCCAACGATCCAAAGCATTTAGCCTCTCTAATCACCGGACATCAACGCCATTGAACACTTGTGGGATGATTTTCAACAAAAAATTCGCACTCGAAACATTTCGAACAGAAAGGATCTACAAAATGCTTTATTAGAAGAATGGCGTCAGATTTCTAGGGAAACCACACAAAAACCGGCCAGTTCAATGCCCAACAGACTTGAAGCTGTTATTAAAAGAAAAGGAGGGCAAACTAAATATTAAAAGATGTAAAAGTAATTCATGTAAGTGTAACAATAATAAAAATTAATTAAAATTACTGTAAGAGTTTGACATGTGCGAATAACAGAGATAGATTTTATATACCGTTTTTTCTGTTTAACTATCATTTGCATCAAATGAAATGTTTTTCTTACAATAGTTGCATAATACGGTAGTAAATAAATATTTGATGCAAAACTTTCAATTGCAAATGTTATAATGTGAGTTTTTTTACGTTCTTTTCGGAAACTAGCAAGTGTGCGAATACTTTTTGGAGTAACTGTAATTACCTGCAATTTATTATGAAAATTATTAAAATTGTCTCAGTAGAGTTACTTTCATATTTTCTACCTTCTGTGCATAAGTTTGGTATTTTTCTAGTTTCAGAAAATCAATTATTACTTTCAGCACTTTTAATCAAAAATAGTTGCACTGCATACACGTACCATATTTATTTTATATATTTCTAAGACAGAGAACTTCTTGATAGCCTATTCATTTGAGTTGGTCTTTTTTATAGTGTTAAAGTGTTGTGGTAAATCAAGGAATACGATTTCTTTTCAAGGGAAACAAATAATGACTTTCCGCCGCCAGTCCATTAGACATTCCTTGGTTTTGATTCCAAGGTCATGGTCCGAATTTTTACTTGTTAAAATGGCTCCATGTCGCTGAAGCGGTATTAATTATGAAATTGTAAACGCATAAAATCTTTTTGTTTTGTAATAGCTTTATTAAACTGCTACCTTCGTATAAGATGCTTAAGTTTGTTCTCAAATCCTAATGCTAGGACAAGTGAGGTGCACCGCTCACAGTTGAGGACGTGTACATTTTGATCGCAAATTACATTATTGACTTAAGGCTGGTACTGAGTTAATCGTGAAGCTAAATTTTGACATGTCTCCATTATCTGGTCATTCTTTCGAGCGAAAATTTTGGCAATGGAGAAAAGCAGAGACACTGCTCATTTCTGACGGATAAAATGTCAAGAATTTCCCTTTTCGATCGATTTTCTTATTGGAAAGGCATTTGCACTGCTCCATTTTCAAATTGAAACACCAAATGTCCCTTTTGACTTTTCATCAGCTGGATATATGTGTAGCAAAATCAGCTCTAGTTTAAATTTTCAATATCTTGACAAATTATGTTTATTAAGAGCATACTTTTAAAACAAATCAGCAGTTTGAACCAATCAATATTATTACTTATCACTTGTTTCATTGAAAAGCATTATTATTTTGTAATTGATTTGTAAACAACTAAGAATAATAATGTATTTTTATTATATTATTGGAACATCCGTTATGCTGATTAAATTTTAATTCGTTTTTAACTTATTTTATAATTAACTATCATGACCAAATGAGGAGAAATTATTGGACAGGAAGATAAGAAGAAATTAGATCATAAGATTAAATTAGATGCAATTATAAATTAACGTTTTACTTGCTAGCACCCATGTACATACATATGTATGTACATAAATTTAGCAATATAATGAACGCAACTTCCGTTAATTATGTATTTATATTCGAAATAAATGGTTTCTTCTACGTTACAGGTGGAAGATCTAACGGGTCAGTACTTTTCAATCGCTGAAATTTACGATGGGTTAGTATTTTTCTTGCCAGCTTGTTGATGTGATGAGCGAGGGCTGCAATATATCTTATGCCGGATTTACATTCTCGCTGAGGAATGCCAAATGTAGACAAGGCCTGTGTGTAAATGGTCTCCTTGTCTATTCTCGGCTGTTTTTTTCATGGCAAGCACGCGTGTGTAAATGGTTTGCTCGTCGGCTCTTGTTTGTTTTATGAAGGGATAATGATCCTTTTATTGCTGTGCCTCAGTGTTCATGACCGTCTCGTCCTAGTTCGAAGCCGCTGGAAGCGAAGTCGGTTTTATGCATCGAGTCAAAGGGATTCGAGAGGGTAGCATGTGCTCATTCACATTTTCGAATTTTTCGCTGGGACTTCAAACATGTCTTTGCGTGTCCCAGATTGAAATCACTCAACGCACACCAGGCAGTTGCAATAGCCACAACCTGTACCTCAGCCATCGTTCACTGAACTGAACAAAACAGCTCACAACTGTCGAAAGATGCATGGTGCAATATCCTAAGTAAACAATTCACCCTATGAAAGATGAATTGTGTCTGGTCCGTGTTGCATGGTGCAATATCCTAAGTAAACAATTCACCCTATGTCTTGCTGAGTCTCGTCCAATGTCTTGTTGAGTCTTGTTGAGTCTTGTCCACGAGACGCTCGTCCCTATGTATAAATCCGGCATTACACTGCGGTTCTTAACTTCATCGGCAATCGTTTCGATCCGCAGGTCTTTGTGGAGATTAACTTTGCAGAAGAACCACCGGACTCCGGTGATAGATGAAAGTGTTCTTGATTGGGTCCTCTGGATGATGTTGATATTTGATGAGCAAGCTGCTCCCCAGATTTGTGAAACATAGGTCCAGATTGGCTTTAAAACAGACTTATACACGAGCACTTTAGAATCGAGAGATAGTTTTGACATGCTATTGAGCATCCATTTAAAGTTAATGAATTTGAGCTTCAGTTGTTGATTTTTAACTTCAATGTGCCGTTTCCAGATGATCCTCCTGTCAAGGTGCATTCCGAGAGACTTAACTTCGTTACTTTGTGGTATTGGCACATTGTATAGATATACTTGAAGACAAGTCAGTTTTAGCAATGGGATCTGAATCAGCACATAGAAAGGCAGCGTCATCCACAAAAATAAAATATTGAAAAAATATCGAACTGCAAAATATTGGACCGTTGCAGCCACTTTATATTGATCTGAAAAATTTCAATATTTATAGGATATTTGCGATTTAATTCTGTATGGAGAAAATGGATTTATTAACGTTTGGAAATATAATAAAAGTAAAGGTGGAAACAAAGCTGGCTATATAGGAAGTAGTTTTCGACAGAATAACACACCCATCTAGCAACTAACTGAATGTTAATTCCATTTACTCCACCGTTTGTACCAGCACTTTCCTATATTTACAAACTGTCTGAAAACACGCTTAACGAATCTTATTTAACGAATAGTATTTTCCCATCAGTTCCACACATGCCCAGTCGGTCGAGATTGTTATATTTGCAAACCCCCCAATTTCGATTAACTCTGTGGTTTGATTGAAACTCTCCCCAAGCGAAATTGTGGCAAATGTCAAATACGAAAAGTCTTATTATTACCGGCATCGATAGTACGATAACAACAACCATGAAGAGAAAAGGGAAACCCGATTGCGAACTTTCTTCGGGAAAACGACGACGCTGACTCTCTTACCGAAGCAAATCCTTGGTGCAATGCACCGAAACTATAAGTATATTTCTCACGCACATTCAATGGGATAGCATTTGCTAGCCAGTGCTAGCTTCCAATGTAGCGAGAATGCTTTTCAGACTAGTTTAGTCTAGATACTATTCATAGAAGCGGGCTGGGAAAAGCTTTTCGCGAATTCACTTGGTATGGAAGAGATTAAGATTTCTGCGCTAAAGAGAGCACTTTGAATATTATTCCGATGAATGCGGTGTAAATGGTCGAGTATGAGTACCTAATTTGGATACTTTCAGTGTGAATGGTATGAGTGCAGTAGAAGAAGTAGTTACAATAATGTTTATTAATTTAACGTCATCCACTTTCTCGTGTTTTTCGCATTGGTGCATTGGAGTAGAAATGCGGTTACATTGGACGGCGAAATGCATTTAATCGTGGTCGGTAAAGAGATTTGACTGAAGCGTTTACTTGATAAAGAAATATTCGGATAATGCACTGAATTCGTTTATGATTTGAAATTGGTTAATGATTGCAATAACCGGAGCAAATGATTACTTATATGCATATGTAACATTATTTATGGAGATTTCAATCAATACTAAATCATTGAAAGGCAAATCAAGAAGAGCGTGATTTATGCTAGCTCTTGAAAATTCATGCAACTTGCACCATTTAAAATTACGCTTCTTTGTATTGTCTGAAGTAACGAAATGCAGACGACTATCGGGTGCCGAAGACGTAGTTTCTGGTTGCATATCAAAACTGAGTCCTAATTCTAGGCTATGCATTCAGTTTAAGCCCTTTTTCTATACTACTTACGCTAGAAGTGTTCGCTGGCAGCCTACCAAAAGGCACGGTACATGCCTCTGAAAAGTTCGTAACAATTTCCATTCTATATGCAATGTATGCATATACTTATTAAAGTTGGCAGTTGCACAGGATGCCTGCACGAACTACAATAGAGAACAGAGACCTACTGATGATTGAAAATTTTAGCGCTCACTTGCTGAAGAAATTTAGGTGGTTGGCAGCGAAAATCTTTTGTATTTGAATTTTTTATCAAATTGATTTATCTCTGCTGAAATGATGAATTATGCTGCATAGCGTATGTAGCTCTGAAATGGTTTGGCTTGTCTATAAATTTGCAGATATTTATCCGAGTGACGTCTGATATCGTCTTACATAATTTTGGAACTGCAGGTTCATTGTCGGCTTAATTAATTGAAACAAATTTAGAGCAATAGGGTTAGCATCGGAAAAATTTCACGGAATTCATTTTAGACGATCATATGTTAGAAAACTGAAACAAAGAAATTAGCATGACAAAATAAATCAAAAGTAAAAAACTTTTCTATAAGTACAATGATTGTATAGTCCAGCTACTCTATACATCAGACCTTGTGTGAAATCCGGTAGTTCTGCTTCTTTTGGCTTGTTTATGATGTTGCTCCAATGAAAACCTCTTCGGGATCTACTGGAATATGATAGGAGGAAGGGAGCATTTAACGAATAAAATAGTTTTCTTGGGTGGAAATGGACTGCCAAAAATTAAAAATATTCAAACATGATAATTTTGAAAATATCTCGGAAACTATTGGATCTACAGTTACAAATGTAGCAAATTTAGAAAGATTTAAAAACTTACTGAATAGATTTTGTCATAAAGCAAGTATTTTATAGTAGAAATTGGGAAAAACTAAAAAAAAAGTCGAACATTTTTTGATTTTTTTCGATTATGACAAGGTTGCGTTCGGTGCTCGAGGTCCCAAACTTTGGCTATTCATTGGGGCAATATCATAAACAAGTCAGCAAAAATCAGAACTACCGCATTTATCGCATGGTCTGGTGTATAAAGTTACTGGACTATATTATTCTAATCAGTGATAACACAGTCAACCAGGGATTGGGGTATTTTACATTCAAAATGTTGTATTTATTACTGTCTGGGGGTCGAAATTGGAATACAAAATATGCATTGAAATTTCTGAACATGCTGTTTTTTTTTTACTTATCTGCTGTACCTAAAAAATTGACTGGACATTCTTCGAAAACCACACAGACCCTGTGAATTTCGTAATAATCTAATCTTACTGGTAGAAGTTATCACAACTTGAAATTTTACAAACTTTGTTTGCTCATTTTTAGTCACTAACGGCCAGTCTTAGATAAAAATTTCCAAAGCGTTATTGTAGACAAATACAAAACACTATCAGTTTTCACAGCGCATACTTCTTTTTTCGAAATTCTTATCCGAAAACTCCCTGAAAAGTGCGCAGTTGTTAAATGATTAAATATATTTGTCAGATCTCGCATTCCTGAGATGATTTCACTCGCAAAATTATAAAATCACAGTGATCAAAATCGCATTTATCAAAATCACAGCGAACGAAATACCCGTGGACAGAGTCACAGTTTTCATACTCTATGACTTCGTTTGCTGTTATCTCATTCGTTCTGCGGCTTTGTCGGTCACAGTGATTTCGATCGCTGTGATTTTTTTTGCTGTGATTTCGCTTTTTGTGACTTGCTTCACTAAGATGTAGTTTGCCATAATAATTCGTTCATCGTGATGTTGAATATGTAGTAGCTTCTGCTAACAGAGATTTCTCATTCAATGTAAAAAATATCACCGTTTGATAATTTGGCCTAACACAACCAGCAACCCGTTTTATAAAAAGTCTCTGCTTTGGAAAACACGTAAATTTTGATGCATCTATTGTAATTTTTACTAACGTTTGAAGAACATTTGCATTAAAGTGAGCTCGTTCATAATGTATATGTATATATATATATATATATATATATATATATATATATATATATATATATATATATATATATATATATATATATATATATATATATATAGATTAAGGGATTGGAGCCTTATACTTCTATGCAATACATTTTTTTGTAAAAAGCATGTATTGTCCTTGTTTATGATAAAGAATTTGAAGTTTTTAGACCTAAGTACCTAAAAGTAGACAAGAGTTTTTTCAAATTTCGACTGAAAAAATATTTTTGAAATCATCGACCCTCTTGAAAAATTTTTGCTTGTTGTAAAACATGCAAACAATTGATAAGTTTAAGCCTTTTTCTACCCTGTCAAAATGAAATTATCAAAATTCCGCTTTGCACAAGAACTGCAGTCCATCACAAAACTACCTCTATTTTGGGCACTCAAAACTTCTATCCACGAGAGTTCATGAGTTGACAATCAAATTAACATGAAATACACAGGTTGAAAGATCACTAAGGAAAAAAAGTGCAATTTATCCTAGAAATTCCGATCCAGTCTCTAGATTTTAACGAAATTTACATAGTAGTGGAAACCTCATTTTCAGCCAAATTTGATGGAAATTCGGTTGAAACTGCCAGCTATGGAAATATTTGTCTTATTGAATCTTGAAAATTTGTTCAGTAAAATAAAGTTGTGTACCCTATGAGTTCCGATGCAGTCATGAAATGAAAACGTAATTCATATAGTAAATATACTTTTTTTTTTATATCCCAAATGTGGTAGGTTTTGTTTGAAAAATTATGATAGGGTTGCCAGCTATGGTGGTTTTTGCAATTTTTTGTCATACCTTTACTAAGCGATGGTATTAGTTAATTTTCAAATGGAAATGAGAGGTCGAATGCTTTTTCTAAGTCCACGAATATAGCTGCCAGATATTTCCCTTTATCCAATATTAATTGTTGGATGAATTCGGTCGCATTTTGCGCATTTTAAGTTATTTATTTTTCGAATCTGAAATGATAACGCGCTTTCCTAAGCGGTGCTATAGTCCGGTGCTAAATAGTCGTGATTCGAATCAGTCATACTGATATCCAGTTCTTTTACTGTGGTGTGATTAAATGTTGGACTGTGGTGTGATTGAATGATGAGGTGACATATGTAAATGTTAAACACCAAGTTGAATTTTGTGCAAATCAAAAACTTTGATGTGAGCTGGTGAAGAGTTGAGAATTAATACCATCTGGTTTTTTTCAGAGCGCTTTCGTAGTGATTTTTCTGATATTTTTGAATGTATTCTGTTGAGGCAAACCGATTAATTTTGGAAAAAAACAGAAATATTCTCTATATAGGGTCTTTTCCTAAAGACACATAATTAGCTTAAAATTTTATGCTGAGCACTAAGCTTTTAGTTTAGTATATGAAACGTTCCTAAATCCACAAATATGAAGGTATATTTCTTTCATTGAGCAATGCGCTAATTTAATCAGTTCACAGGATAACCATAAGTATTCCACTGCTATCAATCGACTACATCACTCCATTTTTGGCAAAACATATGTATGCATGTTTCAATTTGAAAAATTTATAGGTATATTTTAGCCGGAAAATTCTCAGAAAATGGTACGTTTATATATTTTTTCGTAAAATTTATGAATTTTTTCAATCAAAACTGCCATCAATCAAAGATATTTTTTCTATTTTACACTTGCGGGCCAGAAACAACAAGAACGAAAACCGCCACGGCTACTAAGACAAAAGGCATTTCTCTTTCGTTTTCGATTTTCTTAGAACAAAACAGAAAAATCATCAGAACAAACGAGAAAAAATGATGAAAAACTACTGAAAATGCCTCCGGAACAACCATATAAAATCTCTCATTAAATTTACACAATGGTGTAAAAATGAAGCAGCGAATGTTTGCCTGCTAACACTGCCTATCTATCATGCTATACAATACGGATGTGAGTGCTTAGCTGAGTCCAAGACGAGTAGAGGCCGTTGTCAGTCGGAGTCGGCTAGCTAGCTAGCTAGCTAGTTGGTAGACAGACATCAAGCCCATCCATCTATGCAGCATGGACATACATACGCTTTTCATATTTTCCTCGTCTCAAATCCACTCGACTCGCATGGATTTTTCTCTTTTCGCAAAATAGCTGCGGACTAGGTTGAATGGGTGAAATGGTGAAAGGCAAAGGCAAGCAAAACGAAGTGAAAACTAAGAAAAGTTTGGCGCATGGAAACCTCGCCTCAACCGATCCGACTGTGGGAAAGGCCGACCGAAGAGCGTTGTGTTCGTAGCTCCGTTGTACTAGAGTCGAGTAGTCGGAAAAATCTCTCTCAACCGGAAAATTTCAGTTGATGAAAAGTGCCCGGTAAAAATGCACGCACAACGAGTTTTCGCGAAAAATCCTAGTCGAGAGCTTGAACAGTCGCAAAATTGTCGATAGTGTGCAGCAGTAGTCCGTGGTCTCCGTCAGTGCACCCTATGCTTACTCACGTTCCACGCGACAACGGAAAGAAGACTCACATGTGCGAACAGGGTGCCGATGAAGCATTGTGTGCCGGAAATTCCAGGACAACGTCGTCCGTCGCTGAACTTTTCATAAACTGAATTTCGGGAACGCATGGGATTTCGGCAGTTTTCCTTAGTGGATTCGAACGTTCTTCACGCCCTGTTGGCTCCGTATCGCATGTGAAAAGATCGCGTTGCTCCTGGTGGACACAAGTGAAAAGCTCGAGAAGATAATGAAAATTCTCTGGTGAAAAATTATGATTTACTTTGAGTGGAATGAGCTAGAAATGTGAAAGATCGATTTATGGTGCAGAGGGTAGCAGCGAGGCAAAGCGTGAATGCGTCACCTTTTCAAAAAATTTTTCAATTCGGTTCGGTCTCCGTTCAAATTTGAAACGTTTTTTTGCGAAAGCCCGTAGATGTCGGTTTATGAATTTTTGCGTATTGTTCGGCTGGCTCGTTAATTTTCCTCTGCGTACAGAGATTTGTGCCTGGTTGACGCCAAAGCTCTCGAAAAAAATCCCCCAAATTATCGTAAATGTTCACGTCGGTCGTTTCGCATTTTTCAACATTGTGTCGAAACCGGAAAAGCCAAGAACATGCGACCACCCCTTGTCTCCAACATATGATTATGTTTTCGTGAAAACTGCAGATAAGATTTTTTTTGCTTCCATTCCTGAGCCAAAAAATCCTTTTTGTGAAAAAACTGATTTCGCGACGTCGGAAAAATCACTTGTTCGATTCGCAACAATTCGTTAGTGTGTTTAAAAAGTAAAGAATAATTATTGGTGAAATAAAGGTGAGAAGTAGAAGAGAAAAACGTGCTGCAGAACGAGGCAAATCGCACATGTGAATATAGGAACAAATTAATGGAATTAATTTAATTAAGAGTGGAGTAAGAAATGTGGTGTGTGGAAATTATATAAGAAGATTGAATCATATGGAATAGGAAGAGTCGGTAGAAAAAACAGAACGGAATATAAAGAAAGATAACAGGACAGATGTGGTGCGAAATTTTAGGAAGTAAATAGAAAACACATGTTGATGGGTGGACTCCAATTCGGCGGAACTGTTTAATGCAATAAAAAAGTATCCGCGTCTGATTAGATGATAAAATATAAGTTGTAAATTATTTATGATTAATTCGTTCTATAGTGTATTGTTACTTGTAGAATCTATAGTGTCAACTTGCTTTTTTAACAATCAGTGCCATTAATAAAATATTGATGATAATAACCGAATCAACGAATCAAATTAGGATTAGTGTTGAGTTTCTAACATTCGTAATATAATGTTACTGCAGTCAAAGTGTGAAATCACATCGAATGTCTGATAATTCCTGGTTTTCGGATTTAAGGAAAATGTCAGATCTTCATGTAAGTATCTACATATGTTTTTCAATATCTTTTGACTCCACAATCCCGAAAAATTATATGTTTGGATATCCACAATTGATATGCACAACGACTGTCTGTATTCATCGTACAATTACAAAAAATGAAAGCTGTTTAACCCCGAGCGAAATGTTTTGCATAGGCTATAATTTGTTGTAAGGTAATGACATATAGGAGCTAGATATCTTATTTTCATTTCTAAATAGGCAATTTGTCTCTTGATAAATGGATAGGTTGATGTATGATAATTGAGGGAGATAAACAATAATCAGTTTTCTTAACTGTTCGAGTGACCTAATCGATTGGGGTTAATGCGATAATTTATTTGCGTGAATGTAGATTGATCACATGTTTATTGTTTCACCATTGCATAGTGGTCCAATAAATGTTGAATATCATACGTCCTTTATCATACTTATGAATTAAGTGTTAGGACGTTTTTTGAAATATGTCTGTATTTTCCATGTTATTTTGCGATGTTAAAATTATTTTGGTCGGATGTGTGATTGAAGATTTTTTCACCGTTAAATGATTATTGAATGAGTGAAGTAGGCACTCGGATGCTTAAGCAAGAGAAATTTATTGAAATTACTGGATATTTCAACAGATATTATATTTCCCGGCAATTTTGATGGTTTATCAAAAACGAAATAAGTGCAAAAACCTTTTTCTCTAGACTTTGAAAAGTCATATAGACATTGAATTAAAGAAAAGATTGAGAATTTGTTCCCTGTTAGCTTCAAAAATATATTTCATTTTCGTATAAGATGAAGCAGGTTAGCTTGAAACTACAGTTCTTTGTATGCTTATGCTTCTAGTTCTAGATAGCTGTTCTCTTTTTCAATCGTTGTAACTTACAGTGCAGTGTCAGAAATGCGGGCCTGCGGTATCTCGAACATTCCAGCTTTTCGCACACTACTTTAGTCCAGGTGAATAATTCTCCATTAGTATGTAGCCTTTCATTGGTTTTTTGGAAAAAGAGAAAGAGGCCAGATTTTTCTTACGCCTGCATCTATTTTCTACGAAAGTATAACTAGTTTGAATAAATCATTAGAGTAGCAAAAGAGAATTTATTTTTCGGTGCTTTTGTGCATATAAAGTGAGAATAATGAACGCGTTTTACAAATAATCAAAGAACATATGCTCCCACTGATCTTAGCAAAATAAAATAAAAACAGCGAAATCCAAAAAAGGAAACAGCTTAGCGCCATTTAAGCTTAGTGCCATCCTAGTGTCTGCGTTTATAACCAAGCTCCCTAAAAATTTTAGAAATTATTGATTAGGGTAAATTCAGTGCTGATGAATGGCTGGAAGTTTTTAAAGACCTATTCGAGAAAAACACTCTGATGATAGGAAGACCGCAAAACTAAAAAAAAAAATTAGGACACAAATTAATTTTTATTTTACACTGAAATTTACACAAAAATTTGTGATAAAAATAAGTTTTGGACCAATGTCACGTAGAAAGCGTCTCATGTCAATGGAAAGTTGAACAGGAAGATCCTGATCTAGAATTAGAGGTATCTCTAATTTTGAATGAAAAATGTCTGACTTTTGAGGAGGCATTCGAAATTTTAAGTATTCTTAAAAAAGTGCGATGAAAGAGTTTCCAATTTGAGTTGACAGCTTTTAGTTATTGAGAAGGATGCATTATATAATGGATCGTGTAATTATGAGTAATAGCCTAAGAAGTTAGATACGAGTTTTATAAAGGCTAACAGAATATTCTTCAGCAAAATGAACGTCCGAGGAGACTCATGTTACTAGTGCGAGAATCTTCACACAACCAAATCTTCTGAGCTTTATAACAAAAACGCCTCGTGCCGGTAACCCTTTGCTAGCACATTTACCTCACGTTGAAGTCAACCTGCTCTGTGAATTTCGTATTGATCCGATGACTGCATTGGAAGTTACAGGAGTATAAAAAATTTATGGTTTATTAAAAAAGTATATTAAAAAATTTAGTTATAGGAGTATAAAAAAATTTAGATCGTAATATTTCTTATTTATTCTCACAATAAGATCACTACAATTTGAAAATGTTATGATAAAATCGCTTACTGGAAGGTATGCAAACCAAGAGAACTTGCAAGTGTCCCCTAATTTAATGATTAAAAATCTCCCTAGAAAAGCAATTATATTCACCACCTTTATATTCAATGCTTGCCTGAAGCTCGCTTACTATCCCACCACTTGGAAAAACCGGGAAAGACCTCCGGGACCGTGAAAGATTTTCGCCCCATCAGTCTGCTGCCGGCATTGACTAAGATCTTTGAAAAAAATTTACTTTCACAGATTCAATCATTCCTACACACGTCTAAAGTTATACCAGACTTCCAGTTTGACTTAAGACAGAAACATTCAACCGTGCATCAGCTGTATAGAGTGACGCAACATATGTATCAACAAAGCTTTTGGTGACAATAAATCTGTAGGACTATTCACTCTTGACATTGAAAAAGCGTTCGACTCTGTATGGCACAAAGGGCTTATATTCTTGCTAATTAAATTCTCTTTCCCGCATTATATTATAAAAATCATTGAATCTTTTCTCTCTGATCGCCTCTTCATTGTGAAAATCAATGGCAAATATTCAACCCCGCAACGTATTCCTGCTGGTGTCCCACAAGGAGCTGTCCTAAGTCCTACACTTTATAGCATCTACACTGCCGATTTTCCTGTTGCCCCTCACTGTGAAACAGCCACTTATGCAGATAATACATGCTTGTATGCTTGCAGCGACTGCCCACAAAAAATTATAACTATTCTGGAAAATAAGCTAGAAAAAGTATATCAGTACTGCTATAAGTGGAAAATAAAAATAAACGCTGCGAAAACCAAAACCATTTTCTTCACGAGAAAGAGAAAATCAAACAGCCTTCCCAGCAAACCCCTCAATTTTTTAGGGCAAAACATCCAGTGGGTAAATCCTATTGAATATCTGGGAATAACCCGGGACAGAAAATTGATATACAAAGATCATGTTGAAAATATCTGCTCCAAAATATCAATATCAATAAAAACTTTATATGCAATCATTAACCGAACATCCCTTCTGTCTAGTATCAACAAATTACTTATTTTCAAGCTCGTCATCCAAACTATCATCTCTTATGGGTCCCCTATATGGAGTGATTGGGCTCACAGTCACATCAATAAATTACAAATAGCACAAAATAAATATCTCAAAATAACGTTTGATAAACCCTGGTACTATCCTACTTATAAACTATATAACGATGTAAAAGTTTTAACAGTCCATAAATTGCTAAAAAAGCACACGTCAGCTTTTCATCACAATCTACACGCATTGACCAACCCTCTTCTTCAATTCACTCTATCAAATAATATTGCATGATGCAATTATAAATTATACATTAGATATAAGTAGATTTAGTGTTTAGAATTAAGTTGTTCAAAAGCAAAGTTTTTTGAAAATTTTCTTTGCTAACTGTCAAATAAACTCCTCAAAATAAGTTCAGCTAATGCTAAAACAAAATGTATTACAAAGCGTGAAAAGACTTATTGTCTGTAACACTTAAGATATAATATTGTGTAATCTACTTTTTATATATTAGATAAACGTTTTATCCTTCTATCTATCAAAACCGCTTACTCAAGATATGCCGGAAAAAAAAACCAACCATAGCTGGCAACCCTCTCATTGTTTTTCCAACTAAATTCCTGCTGAGGATTGCCTACAATAAATTCAATTTGGCATATGAATTTCGTTATGATTCCATGACCACACCGGAAGCTATAGGGCAAAGAGCTTTATTTTCCTTAGCGAATTTTAAAAATTTAAGACACTAAAATTACCATAGCTGGCAGCTCCAACCGAATTTTTCTACTAAATTTCTACCAAACGTGGTTCAGAGTAGGATTCAGCTACTGTGTGAATTTCGTCAAAATCTGGTGACTGAATCAGAATTTATAGGGCCAAAAGCAGTCATTTTTCTTAGTAATTTTTCAAGATGGCACCACTGGCGCAGGATTGCCCACGTTACAAAATACTTAAGTCCAATTTATTCTGTAAATTTTAACTGTATCTGATTATTGGGTCGTGAGTTCCCGTGAACAGAAGTTGTAGATGCTAAAAATATAGGTAAATTGGGGAAGGGTTACCGTTCTTGTCCGCTGTAAAACTTCAAATGTTTTACTTTGACTATGTAGACAACGCATGATATATATATATATATATATATATATATATATATATATATATATATATATACATATATATATATATATATATATATATATATATATATATATATATATATATATATATATATATATATATATATATATATATATATATATATATATATATATATATATATATATATATATATATATATATATATATGAGTTGCCCCTTTTTCTAAAAAGCGACAATTTTCCAGGAGAGAGAAGGTTTTCATTTTCAAATAATATCAATATGTCCTGAAAGTTTCATAATGATTTGATTGCTCTGTCAAAAGTTATCGCAATTTAAAAATTTTCAAATTTTTCCGATCTCTTTTTAGGCACCTAGCGCACACATTGGGTTAAAAAATTCCAAAACTATATCTGATTCCCATTTAAAACACGTTCAAAATTCATTTTGCTAACTTAATTTTTGCAAAAATTATTTGTTGACAGAATAATAGGTATATTAAAAACGTCAATAAAATGGCCGCCGGTGCCATAGAATTAAAGATAATTGACATTTGGTGGGACCTGGATCGAACATTAGTCAAAAACAAGTACACTGTATCTGAAATATTGAGAATAAATACAGGAAGCAAACTTGTAGTCGGGCATTATCCGAACAATCCAGAAATATATCGTTACAAAACCTTGGAAGACACCCAAAAGCTGTTACAGACCGAAACCACCGAGCGATTTTAAGAATGGCGTCAAAGTCAGTGTACTATACAAAAGGACAACTACCTAAAACGAAAAAAACTTAAATGTAAGCTCCCACTAGCAAAAGTAAAAATAAGCACTATTGGAGTTTAGAGATGACCATTTACGTTGGAATAAACGTTGGAAAAAAATAATGGTTTCTGATGTGAAGCGGTTCAGTCTGGATGGGTCTGATGGTTTTCGATACTATTTTCATGACCTTCGAAAAAATCAGATACTGCTGTCCAAAAGGCAAATGGGTGAAGGTGGTATTATAGTGGATGATGATGATGATGGCCTGGAGTGGGTCCAGAGGGACCCTAGCACTGCGAACTCCTGGGTCTATTGTGCCTCCTTTGCGTTATGTCCTATAGGATCTCCAGGCTTCTAATGAACCTGGATATGTTCCTTGACGGGACATCTGTGATGTCCCTGATGGAAGGAAGAGCAGAGCCAAGTAGCTCGAATCTTCTTCTCGCTAGTGCTGGACAGACTGTGTGCAGATGTTCTACACACTCTGTCGTTTCCCCACAGTATCTGCAACGGTCGTCCTGCTCCTCACCTATCCTGTGGAGGTACTTTTTGGATGGAAGGTGTCCTGTCAATGCTCCGCATAGGGCTCTTATGCCACTTTTGCAGAGAGCCACTGCTTCTTTTGCTCTTTTATTATCGAAGCCAAGGTATTTTTTTGAGTGTTTTAAACCCTCAATATTAAGCTAGTAGTCTTCGACCTTCTTCTTGCTCCATATTTTAATTTCCTTTTCCGTATCTGGTTTTGTATTATAGTGGATATTGGAAAGCTTAAATGAAGTTTATAAATAAAACTGATTATATAAAATTAGTTGATGAGCAATTATCAAAGCATGGTGCCGCAATCGCAGGTCCTGATTTTACATTTTAACATAAAATCCGTAAAAGAGTATTTCGCAGCGAAACAAATCGATATTGTAAAATGGCAAGCATTCTCACCAGACGTAAATACTATTGAAAACTGCTGAGATGTACTGTCGCGAGTTGTTTATTTTTGGAGGGAGAAACAATGCAGTTCTTTTGCAGAGTGTAAAACGGCTATTGAAGAAGAGTGTAACAAAATGCACTAGCAATGCATCCAGAAACCTTTTCACTCTCTGTCAACACGAATGAGAGAAGTGCTTAGAGATAATGTTGGACAAACACATTATTAATATTATTAATAATAATAAACATTTATCTTTTTAAACTGTATTTTCGTCTAACTGGCTTTGCACTAAAAATAAGAAAAATTCACAAAAGTCCATTTGGTTTAGAATGTAAAATACAGTAAGTTTCAAAAAACGCCCTTGACGAAATTCTAAGGCTAGTGGATATTCTGTATGGTCACAAAATCTTATTTTCTAATTGAAACTTTTCCAGGATGACCCAAACTTTTGTCGCAGAGGGTACGAAAAATAAATAAAGGTGAATCGAAACATCTGTTGGAAACAGAATTCAAAATTGAAAATATCTCGTACAATTTCTAAGCCTACTTAAGGCACGCTTAAACGAGTATGGACAATAATGAAAATATAATTAAGAGCGTCCGCACACGGGTCGACATTCAATCGGCTCGACTGCGACTCGAACTCGAACTCCTTGCGATTTCCAATGTAAATGAATGGAGACCCGCACACGGGTCGACTTGTGCTCGACTCGGACTCGGTGCGACTGCGACTCGACTGCGACTCGTCTCGCTCGAAGTGTTTGGAACGGGAAAAGTCGAGCAAGACGCGTGATTTTTTTTTTCGAAATATATGAAATTGATTTTTTTTTATAATGTATGCATTATTAATTATTTTATTTTATGTATTATTATGATTGATTCTTTGAAAAATATTAATGTTTCTGATAACGTATCACGTATGTATTTTTTTATATGTTTGCATAATGTAATGTTACATATTGTAATGTTCTATACATGAAATTTTCCTATATTTATTTTAATTATGTTGGCCACAAAATAGTTGCACCTATATGCTCATAAAGGTTATTGATATGTGATCATGGTTCCCTTCTTGTCTATAAATCAGCATAGATAAAGCAGAGCATAATTGATACGGGAAACACGATCGTTTTGCGGAATAAGCTGCCGAAAGCAGAATCAAAGTGGAATTGTTTTTGCGGGATGATTAAAATTGAAAATTTTATAGAAAATGTTTTTTGTACAAAATGGTTTCGAACGTATGCACTGATTCTCATCAGACTCCAGCTTACAGTGCTTACTTGACTGATGTGACCACTTGCAGTTGGAAATCAGTAATTTTTATTTACGTTAGTTGTGACAAATTTTAATATCTCCGCAAAACGCAAAACAATCCAGTTTGTGTGAGCTGGTGTCTGATGAGAATCAGTGTATACTTTCGAAACCACTATGTCAAAAAAAAAGTTCAATAAAATTTTCAATTTTAATCATCCCGCAAAAACAATTCTACTTTAGCATCTATATATTTATTCAAGCAACAGCGAAGTGTTTATAATATAGTTTCCTAACAAAGAAACAAGCTTGCAATTTTTCAGGATGAAGTTCCACTTACTGGAGAAGCTTTTATTGAACACTAGTTGTTGCTGCCAATGGCTAATGATTCGATTGGTATTGACATTCTTAGATGATATAGCAGTGCCATCTGCGAGGATAGGAATTTTGCACTTAGAGTGTGGAAGAGAGGCGTATAGCTATTGAATTTAGTTGGACCCTGGGACATGCTTGTCAGAATATTAATGGAAGTGCTTCATATCGGATTCAATAAAGGTCGGATCATTATTACTTGTAGTAATCCATAGTGGGTGAATATAAGTTACACGTGACAAAGCGACATATACTAATAACATACAAGTATATAATATTATTGAAGATCTCTCTAGTAAAATTACTTTCAATAACCGACCAAGACGCACCAGATTTGCAAATCTGCCCAATGAATTCATTCATCACACTACTAATCATAAAATGAGCCCATTAATAGGTGCTGTGGAATACTCAATTCTATAAGCAGCCACTACTCTTCGGGGATTACCAAATCAAACTTCAAAAATAACTGGTCCAAAGCCCATTCCACATCCGAACCCGCTTAACTTCCATCGTTATTAGCCTAAATTTAATTAAAATAATGTAGAGTAACTGCTACAAAATTTGTGATGCATTGAAATATTTTTTACGGACAATTTTTATTTTATATTTATAATGATTAATTGTATTTTAGATTTATATTATGGTTTCTTGTTGTGTATGTTGCCTTGTTTCGTAAAATAAATATCTAAATAAATAATATATACTATTGTTTGTCTGTCAAAACTTCGCGTAGAAAACGACCCGTTTCGAGTTCGAGTCGCAGTCGAGTCGATTGCATGTCGACCCGTGTGCGGATGCAATTGTCTACTTCGAGTGTGACGCCTATGACGCTTCGAGTTCGAGTCGCAGTCGAGTCGATTGAATGTCGACCCGTGTGCGGAGGCACTATCGTCTCTGAATAACATGGGAAAAGCTGTTCTTGATGAAACATTTTTCACCCGGTAAATAATTATTAAGCTAAATATCCATATAATTCCTTAACAAATTCATTCTTTAAAATTTCCAAATTTGTAACGTTTTCCATCTTTCATTCAAGTAGTGCCATAAGAATTAAACTCAAAACTGAGGGTTGGTAGAATGTTTTTCTCATCCCATGGATAGCCTTAAAAGCTGTAACAATTCTCGAAAAAGTAGCAGAAATCTTTCACCGCCGTAAAATAGTTAAGTCGCCTGGCGCCAATATTCTTCCCAAATACAGATTTCAATGTCGCATACTCCCATTCCGCCATTGTTCTCATGTCTTTGCGGTCGAGTCCTTACTGTGCTCATGTCCGTATCGTGCGTTCTTTGTGTTGCCTTCGACAGAAGCTCAAGTATAGGCATTTCGGACTGTTGGCGACGTTTCCGGTGAATAAAAAGTGTTTCCATGCCGAAACACAGGCAGAATAATTTAGCAATAGGCAGTAGGCATTTTATAGATAAAGTTCCATTCGAACATCTTTTCCGTAATCAAATTTGCCATGTATGGCGATAGAAATTAGGAGTTTCCTTGGTGATGTGAGCTCGTAAAGAATGTTTGGGAGTAGTGAATCGATGCATTTGGGTGAGAGGGAATCGATTTGATGAGTCTATTTGCCTTGTTTGCAGCATACGTAGTTGAAAATACTAAGTAAATGTCCGTTATTGGTAAATGGTAAGTTGGATTGCTCTAAGAATTGTGAGGAAGTATGAAGCTATCATTGGAAATGTATTGCGTTGGAGCTGATTGCAGTTTGAAATTGATGTCTGTGCTTCACTGAATATAAAATGTCTGTTTGCAATACTGTAATAACTGCATACGTATATCAAAAACAAAGTTCCTTTATCGACAATTTCATGTTTTTTTGATTCATAAATGTACCGAAATGCAGCAGACTGAAAATGTGCACCTTGCACACTTGATCGACGCACCGAACAAACTACCAGTGTCCTTGCCCATTGTATGCATCCCATATGACCTCGTGTATTAAAATAGCAGTGACTAACTACATGAATATACGAAACTGTTGGGAAAATACTTTGAACAAGACAGCTACATTTTCCCCCAGAGCTCTAGAGAACGCAAGCAATGATTGCAATTTTCGCATTACGAAAAATCGAAAGCATTTTGGTGACACTTGTACACCGAGTACATACTTCAAGGTCTGCTCTTAAAACTGACGATGACGCCCGTTCCCAAAAAAGTCTCTCCTTCGATTTATTTTTGAAATTTTCAGTAATACCATGCACTCGAATATACACAGCAGGCGAGCCGTACCAAAAAAATTCACTATTGCGGTCACATTCCGCGGTACATGTGTAAGTTTTTATGAAACAGATTTTTGCAACTAGCGAATTTGCATGGTTTCGAAGCAAGCATTTCCTGCACGCAATTCAAACTCGATGGGAGATTTTTTTGAAAAAAAAAAATCGTATTGTGGTCTAGTGCTGGCATGGCGGAAAAATATTTCATAAGAAAGTTTATAAAGATTTTGTTAGATATTGCCCTGTATAGGTGAAGGATGTTTGCGTGCTGGCTGCAGTCCAAATGTGCGGACCGAGACGCTGCCGACTTATTTATGATGATTTTTTCTCGGGATGGATGAAAGTAAAAATTGAGTGAAAATGATGTCTTCTTAATCGATTCATTATAGAAGAAGGTGAGAGAGTGAAATTTTTGTTTTCTGCTTAATGGTTTGAAAGCAAATGTCTGATTATTACATCGTGAATGATTTTTGTAGATCTGACGCTTTGTCGGGGGCGTTGCGGTTGGAAATGTTCTACCGAACAGAAAACAGTTTTTTGTTCTAGATCTCATCAATAATAATAGTTGTAGTTCTAACATTTCTGCGTTATTCAGGAGATACAAAAAAAAACCGGAGAAAATATGCACTAAATAGTTTTTAGATGTTTTAGATTTTTTTTCCAAAACTTGGTGTCGTGAATAATTTAAAAAAAAAAGCAATCAGAGCAGGAAATTTACTTAACTGAAAGAAATCTTTGAAAAGAAAAAAAACCATAAGCTTAGGAGATATGTGGCATCTTTTAAAATAACCTTGCCTGACAACATTGACATTGTCGCTGATTCCAAATTTTGGCCTCCTGGTACATTAGTCAAAATTTTTTAACACCGGCGAAATTTTCTATCTTCAAACAACCGGAGAGCCCGAACCTAGTTCTTAAGCGCAAACACACTCAATGATGTCATTTTTAGTTCCGAATTTTTCCCTTCGTACAATGTTTACTGCTATGATCGTAATCGTTTGCCAAATAATAAGGCTGATGGTGATGGCGTGCTTATTGCTATGATTAGGACACTCAACAGCAAATTTTGTGCTGATTTTATCCCCAGTCCACCAGTTCAATATGTTGCTGTCTGTGTCTTTTTGTCTCCTAAATCCTTTTTGTTTGTTGCGTCCTTATGTATTCCTTTTAACACGTCCTTCTCGACTTATGATAAGTTTTTTTCTGAACTTTCCACTTATCTTAACAGCAACTTTCCCTCGTGCACTATCATGACCTTTGGCGACATTTGTACAATGGGACTCCTCTTTTCTCCGCATTGTATCTATTTATCTGTTTTCTAAATGCTAATAACAAGATCCTTGACCTCATCATCTTTAACATTGAGTCCTCTTCTTTTTTACTATCCCCTGTTCCAATAGAATACTCCCATCCCGACCCCCATCAACCTCCCCTTTGTATTAATTTGTCCATCAACTTTTCGAATCGTATGAAATTTTCCACTGCGCGTCGGTTTACCTAAAAAAAAAACTAATTTTGACGTCTTGTCTAATGATTTGAATTCAATTAATTGGTTTAGTTGCTTCCGGGGTCTCGATGTTGGCTCTGCTGTATTTAAATTTTACGGTGTTCTTCTTGAATGGTCTCCACTTATACTCCTGTTTTCGGTTCTGGTAGCCTCCGTGATCCTCCTAAGATAAAAAGTGCCCTCAAAGATAAAAATTCAGCTCGTTTCAAATTTTTGAATTCTTGATCTGATGAAGGTAATGCTATCTTCTCCCGTTTAAGAAGGTAAAAAGATTAGTGTTGCTCAGCTATTCCTCGTCAATTGAATCTTCTTTGAATTCGAATAACCCTTAAAGTTTCTGGCCTTTTGTCTGCTCCTTAAAATCTTCTTCCTCTCTTCCTGACTCCATAGTGTTTAATGCCTTTAGTGCTTTCAATCTTTCTGACATTTGCAATCTCTTTTCTGTGTTATTTTCTTCTGTTTACACCATCCCATCGGTTTCTGCTACTGACTACTTTTCTTTTTATTTCCCTGCCTGTTTCTCTTTAGTCGTTACTAACCCCGTTAAAGTTGAATTGCTTTTGTCTTCACTTGACTTTGAATGTGCCTCTGGCTCGGATGATATTCCCAATTTTTCCCTAAAAAATTCAGTTTTCGCTTTGTGTTCCTTTGACTATTTTATTTAATGTCAATCTCTGTGCTGGTAAACTTCCGTCCTCTAACTCTAACATTTTGCCCATCTTCAAATTGGGTGAACGCAACCTTGCCACTTACTATCGCCCTATTTCCATTATTCCTTGCTTTTCTATGATACCTTCAGCTGTGTCTTCGCGGTGCATAACGGCATCCGTTAACCTTTGCTTTCCTGGCTCAACTCCTTTTTACCTGATCGCATTTGTGTTGTCGCCCTCTTTGGATTGTCGTCATAAACTTTCTCCCCTTCTTCTGGTGTATCTTAAGGTTTCTTCTTAGGACCACTTTTGTTCAATTTGTTTATCAATGATCTTCCCAGTGCTTTTAAGTCTTCACGTCTTCTATATGCACATGATTTGAAAATTTTCCGGGTGGTCAAAAATACTGCTGACTCTCTACTTCTCCAGGATGACTTGAATGCTCTCTCTGGTTGGTGTAAATTGAATTGTTTGTCCCTTAATGTTTCCAAGTGTTTTTCTATGTCCTTTTCACTTAAGCTTCACACTCATGTCTTTCCTTATGTCATTGATGGTACTATCCTCTCTTGTGTCAATCATTTCTCAGATCTTGGGGTCGCATTTGATCCCAAACTGAAATTCGATATTTATGTCCTAGCTATGACTAGAAAAGTTTCTCGGATTGCTGGCTTTGTGGTTCGTTCGTGCCACAATTCATTTAGTATTTCTATTTGTGTCCACCTGTTTGTTACCCTAGTCGGTTTTGTACTTGAATATGGCAGTCATTTGTGGTGTCCTCGTTTCAAATACCTCTCTGACGCTGTTGAATCAGTTCAGCACAGATTTACGCGCACTTTACTATTTAAATATAGTCTGCAAATAAATATAGTCAGAACGTTTACTTAGATGAGAGTTTCCTGATTATAATATATTCTTTGTTTTCTTTTTTACTCTACTTCATTTTACTTTATTTAATTACTGTCTTTTATATATATGCTTATTTTTACATTTACGCATTTACTTCTCAGTACTTTGTTTTTTGTTTCCAATTAATTTTATTTTCGATTCTTATTAAAATGGATTTTTTCTTTTCTTTTTTGCTCTACTTAATTTTACTTTATTTAATTACTATTTTGATTATTTTTTATTTACTATACTATTTTTATATTTACTAACTTACTTCTTATTATTTTATTTTTTCATTGCACACTTTCTGTAATTGGGCAGATTTTTTGATTGAATTGATTATTCGTGTTTGTAATGGATTTTTCATCTATTTTCTTTTACTTTATTCCTACTTTAAATATTTTTATATATATTTTGCAATTTACTTCATATTATTTTATTTTTTACTAATGTTCGAAGAAGAACATTAGTATTAAAATCACTTTGGCCAAAAATTCATATTTCTATACATATATATATATATATATATATATATATATATATATATATATATATATATATATATATATATATATATATATATATATATATATATATATATATATATATATATATATATATATATATATATATATATATCATCAAAAAATTTCAGTGAAAAAATCTCAGGAACACGCCATTCGATTGAACTGAAATTTTCAGGACACATTGGTGTATATGCAGAATAGTGCCAGGTCTCACAAAAAGTTAATAATCTTTAACCCTTTGGCGCCGACTGCCATTTTAGTGATATTTTTAATATACCTATTATTCCGTACACAAATAATTTTTGCAAAAATAAAGTTGACGAAACTTGAAAATTTTTAAATTGCGATAACTTTTGACAGAGCTATTCAATCATTACGAAATTTTCAGGACATATTGATATTAGTTAGTTGTAGATTTATGTAGCTTTTAATGAGCGTGCTGGCAACCCTGTAGCTAAAGTAGGCACTGAAAGTGAAAACCTCCAAATCATCGTCTCTCTTGAAAAAATGCCGTTTCTTCAAAGAAAAGCCACTCATATGTAAATCTTGTGCTTTGTTTACATAGACAAAAAATAAAATTTGCTATGGTATAACGGGCACGCCTGGTAACCCTTACCCAATTTACCTATATTTTTAGCATCAAAAACTTATGTTCACGGAAACTCACGATCCAATAAGCAGAATTAATTGAAATTTGCAGAATGTATTGGTCTTAAATAGGACCAGGTCTGATAGAAGTGATTTTGAAATGCGGGCGATTCTGTGCCAGTGGTGCCATTTTTAAAAATCACTAAAAAAGATAACTGCTTTTAGCCCTATAAATTCTGATTCAATCGTTCGATTTTGACGAAATTCACACGGTAGCTGAACCTTACTTTAAACCACGTTTGGTAGAAATTTGATATAAATCAGGAATAATAGTGGACCAAGAATCAAGCCCTGAGCAACTCCGGAAAGTGGACAGAAATGAAAAGAGGTGGTGGAATGTACAGCAACAACATAGATACGATTAAAAAAATAGGATCAAAACCAAGACAAAAGGAGACTACACACACACTATAACTTTCAATCTTTGCAAGAAAAATTCTGTCATCAGGATAATCAAAAGCTTCTAAAAAATCAGTTCATACCACATCTATTTGTTTCTGTTGATCTAAAGCAGAAGAATAAGTAAACGATTAGTAAAGAATATAATATTAGAGGTGGAAGATTCACCTTTGAAGAAATCATATTACTGAGGAGCAAAGAAATTAGAGGGAAGAGGATGCAGCCTGTTGTGAACATTTCTTTCAAGAACTTTGGCAGAGCAAGGAAAGAGAAATGGGACAATAATTGAAGATGTAGCTTGTCAATTTTGTGGTTGCAGATTTCCAACTGATTGGGAAGGATTTTTTTGAAGGTTAGTAGTACTATCAAAGAATATAGAATCGGAAAAACGCTGTAATTTTTTTAAAGAACGTGAATGATTGCAAAAGTGTTCTTATTTTTGGATTAGAGTGAATAGAGGACTCGATACCTGAAAACTAATCGCGAATAGCCTGATTGATGGCAAAATTTGGCAGCAGAGCTGAACCTTGCAATTCGAGGAAGTTATTATGAGTGCTTTTAATTCTACATTTAGGACGAGCTGCATCTTTAGCTTTGAGAGCAGATGTCAAACTATATCGGAGCCAAGGAGTGTTATTGGGTTATTACTACAAAAACGGCTGGAAAAAGTAAAGCAGAAGATTAAGTTGGAGAGAAAGTTGTGAAATTTGATGACGAGTTCAAAGACAGTGAAGCCGTAAAAAATGGAGAATCAGGTAGCCAAGTTCATTTCAAACGTCATATAAGGGAAGTTTGCTCAATGATAGTTAAGTGGTAAGAGTGGAAGCTCTACTGGACTGAAGATCAACACAATATGTGACTGAGAGAAGAGGGAGATGCAAGTCAGCTTGGACGTAAGGAATAGTAGCAGTGTGAACATTGATATTATAAGAGGGAATATTAGATAGGACGAAGTGTAGTATTTTATTATTTACATTGGAAATATAGTTGAATTAAGGAAGAGAACATAACGAAAAAAACGATGAGGCTAGCAACGAAATGAAATTAGGTAAGAAATGTTATGACTCTATACTAAGCTCGGTAAGTTAAAAACTCAACATATTGAAAACAGTGCAAAGGGCGAGCTATTGTTGAGGTAGCTGGATAGTTCATCGAAAAATTTGCCATAAACCGGAACTAGGAAATACAGGGAACGTATGCTGAAGAAACAATGATAATTTTCAAGGGAGCATGGGTAACGTGAACAACAATACAATCAGTTAAAAGAAAAGGGGAAAAGACTTAATAGAGTGTTGTTTGAAGAAACCTATGAATAGCAACTAAGATTAATGTATCTCAATCAAGATCACGGCGGAAGACTGGGTGCGAAGGGAAGAGCTCGTATCGTAAATATCCCCAGTCAATCATGTTTCGGTTAAGCAGATTACATGGTCGGAAGAAAGAGAAGAGGAGAGGCTAGCCATGCTTAGCTTAGTCCTCAGTCCACGAATGTTTTTATAGTACATATTTAGTTGAATTTATTTACTACAAAAATTCTGCGACGTATTAGAGCAACTGGTCCAAAGAGGTCTTGGAATGAACTTCTTCACTAAAGTGCTATGCTGGCACAAATCATTCCGGAGGACTTTGCTGAAGCCAGGAAAAATTGTAATCTGAAATGTGGCGACTTCGTGAGTTTTTTTGCATGCTTAGGCTGGTATTGACTTAATCGTAAAGCTAAATTCGGACAAACCTCACTATCTGGTCGTTCTTTGGAGTGTAAATTTTGACAAAGAAGAAAAGCGAGGGCTCTGCTGATTACTAACAGACAAAATGATAAGTATTTCAATTTATTGACAACAGATTTGCAAAGTTCAATTTTCAAATCCAAAAGCTCATTGACATCAAATGTTACTTTTTTGAAAGATAGAATGAACTGCACATACGAAAAATTGCGGGGATTCATTGGAGACATGTGTCAATGTTTCGATTCCGAAAACAGCTTTTCGCGGGAAGAAGCAACTTTTCACGCAAAGAAATGAGTACCACTTTTGCTGAATTTCAAGTTAAATTTTCGCCAAAACAAATTAGAGTACTAAGCTCTAGGAGAGAATGAGCACATTCTAGCCGAATCGCAACATATAATTCAATGTTCTTCGCTCAAGTGGTATTTGCGAAGCGTGATACAAAAACTTGCAATGGAGGTTTCATTTCCATTAGAGACGGAAAGGAGGGTGAAAGATTAATTGCAAATGATGACACCGCTGGTATAGCAGTATGATTCCGCATAGCGAATTGTTGGACTGTAGGCCGTAATGACGTTTGGCTTACGGATGGTTCAGAATACTGCAAGCCTCAGATGAAGAGGTAGGCTGCGTGAAGTTTTGATGCTGAGAGTTGATATGATTTCCAGGTTTCATTTTATGTATATTTTCCATATATAGTCTAACTAGGGATACCTATAAATTTACTTAAACACCCACTGTAGCTTATGTTTCATAAATAATTTCTTGCTAACCAAAGAAATCGTGCAACTCATGTACACCAATATCTCCAGAACGATTGTATTGCGCGATCCGTAGGAAAATAAGACAATTATACTTGAGATTATTCCTAAGCCAATAATACTCTATGGAGCTTCTAAGTGAATACCGTGTACCAAAACACATAAAAATAAGCTGCAAGTTGCGCAAAATAAGGCCGTCAAACTGATACTGGGCTAACTTCTTGACTACTAAACTGAGAAAGTTCACAAAAAAAGTCAGCGTACTAGATATTGATTGTCTGTTGCGTGTGCAGTCGTCCAGTTTCGAAGCCAATAGTCAAAATACACAAAACCCACTAATTAGTGGCCTTTTCTTATAGTGACTTCGCATGGATTTTAAGTTCTCTTTGTAATAACGAGAAAAAAATGAAAATTTGCAAGTTTCAGACATTTAGATCACCCTTGGCCATAGATCCGGGTCAGATGACAACAATTCAGCCACCATTTCGTTCGCTGCTCATCTTAAGATGACGGTTGCTTCATCTGTTGCTTTTTTATTACATGCTACATTCGTTACTTTGTCCTTCATTGGCAGCATATAGGCGGTTGCTTTAGCTTTTGATGCATTCTTTTATATTTTTTGCTGAGCTTCTGTCTTCACTGGCTTTGTGTCCTCAACACTGGTGGAAGCAAACCCTTGTATTTTCACGATAGACAGATAAATATTCCATTGCTATGGGCCAAGACTTTTGTTTTACTATTAGGAAAGCGTAATGGCTCTTCCTGGAGCTAAATGTTTCTTTGCCAGAAATAGGCTGTGACCTTAGATGGCAAAGAGATCCTGTCTCCGCCATCATATCTTAATTCGTAGCTCGCTGAGCTCTCCTTCGCAGGTAAGGACAATGCAATTCGTTCTGCATACATCAAATGCTTCTTAATTTGGTCGTGGTTGTACCATTGTGATCCTTAACGACTATTATGAAATCTCTTTGTTGTGTTAATATCGATGCTATGCAATTGCAGCATTTGAAAAGGTTATACAAAATATGTTTTCCTCTAATCTGTTCTGCTTTCCATAGACTTGTTGCCTTGAGACAACAAAAATTAAAGCTATTTTTTACTAAAAAAAACTTTTTTCTTGACGTTTTTCTCTGGTTTCAGTTATGCTAAATGTATGGCTAGAGACGTTACAATTTACCATAAAATCTACTATCTAAGGAATCTCCCCCATTTTGTCCATTTGATTCGGTTAAAGTACATTTTTATTTTCATTCTCTTGGGAAACTTATCACGACTCCGTGTCCAAATGTATTCGCCCCGAAATTTATTTACTTGTTTGCTCCAATTCGTTTGCACCAATCAAACAAATGAAAACAAAAAGGGATTGCATTGTTTATACTTTGTATGTTTGTATTTTCGGACTGTTTTGTCTATTCTTAGCGCGGACAGAAATAAAATATTTTCATGGACAACTTCGGTGGGCCAAATCGTTGAAACACGGACTATAAAAACGTTGCGTTATAAATAAAATGCGCAATAGTGTGTATGTATGCATTCATATCTACATATGAATGTGTACGAATTTATGTTTCGTAAAATATTTTATTTCATTTCACGTAGTAATTTATTGCATTTGGAATGGCTTTTAGATCTGAATCACATAACAATTATTGTAGAAATTAAAATAGTGCAACTACATAGTTTAGCTTCCTAACTAATCATTGTAAATAACAGTGTATTACATACATATGTCTGACGATCCAACTGAATGTGAATAAATTTAGAAAATATTTATTTCGACCAGAATACAAATGTGCTATGATCTCGTTTAAAAGAGACATATCATATAGCCAGATGAAATAATCTTATCAGGATAAATAGATAATTTTTCATAACGGAACCGGTCAAAAGTCATCATGCGATTCTTTGTGACTGTCAAACATCTAAACTTATGGTTTCCCGGAAAAACGAAATCAGCAACATGCTCTGGCTCTGAATGAAAATACAAACCACCGCACATGGTATCCGATTCGTCCCAGCAGGCGAAGATACATACTTGCGGGAGGACGAGAAAGTCCCCTAAATTTCTGCTTACAGCCAACATCACTCAGCTGATTGCTCGTATCCAGATCAGCTATGTGGGTGGACGACGACGCGACGCTTTCTACATTCCGACAAAAAGATGAAACTGCTCTTTAAAAATAACTTCGAGTCCGAGCACATTATTGTCGGAGGAATACAAAAGAAAACTATGAGAAAGTTGCCGTCTCGTGGCCGTCATCATTGCTACCATCACCCCGCGGACATCTCGGCAGGCCTTCACCGAAGCTGTAAATTATTTATTCTTTCGACTTGCGTAGCTTTTAACGCGAATGATGATCACCTGATTAATCGATTTCAAGCAGCTAAAGCCAATTTGCACCAGATAAGTGATAATGATGGTTGATTCGGAGTTAATTAGATGAAACAGTAGACTAAATGTTCATTAGAATTGAAGTGGATGGTTGATAAGGGGTAATATTCGTATATTTGATTAGGTAGCACCGGAGTAGAAATGGATGAGATGAGGTTAACTTATAGCGTTTTCAACACATCATCGACTATCGTTCAACTTTTCGTTATCTGCAACACCTGCGCAATGTTTTCAACTTTCAAATTTGTCATGTGCTATGCACTGTATGAGCTGCATCATTAAATACAACCTATTTAGTAAACATGCTGTAATAAAATATTATGCAGATACCACAGAAAGTATAATAATGGGAAAAACTCAATCGATGTGACTGATGATTCTTCTGTGGACCATATCCTTAATTTTAGTGTTTAGATGGAGTGTATGCATCTATGTCAGCACTGACAAATACAAACACTATGATGACCTTGAAGGGTCTAGATGAAAATTTCTTATTGAATCAAATTCAAGACATTCTTCCCATTTCGGAATATACTACACATGGATAATTGCTATTCAGCTATCCTTATTTTTCAAATCGAATCAAATAATCCAGCTTCATAAAAATACCCTTCTAAAAATACCTCGAATCTACAAAACAAAAAATATAGCACAAATTTACAATTCGAATTGGTACATTTGCTAACAGGTGCTTTGAATAACTCATAACCAAATTGCTCGATTTAGCTCATTCATACAGAATAAATATCGCCTAAGTACCGAATAAATTCGAATTAAAGCATTCTTAAGAGCGATGGAACTATCGATAATTTAAATTCGATTTGAATATTCGGAAACACAGAAACATTGAAAAATCATTGATTTCCTGCATTTGAATTTGCTGTTTGGCTAAGAGTTGATTTTCGAATTCAAAATTATACTAAATCGTTCGATATAAACAAACTCCGTCATATGTAAACAAGCAAAAATATCACTAAGTCTAAGTATTTGGTATTTAGTCATTTTCTGAATTCCAGTAAATATTGGATTTTATTTTTGAAAAACAAAAATTTGGGGAAAAATACATACTTTATATATTGAGTGAGAAAGACGAATGAGGCGATAATTTTTTCGAATTGTTTGTTTGTAGTTGGAATGTTTGAGACTTAATAAAATTAATATGAAACCTTGAAATAATTAAGCTTTCACCAACCTTACAATTACCTAGAAGTAATGAAACTATAATTTATGAGGAACTATTTATAGTTTGATAGTTTTCGTTTATGGTTGTTTCAAGTATTGGTAATGCATATTAAAATGAAAACTTGGCCTAGAGTATTTCATTCAAATTTATATTTTTGGGTCAATGTCGATCCGTGTTTTGCTAAGGGTATTTTATTATGAATCGGAATGAATGAAATCAGAATCGCTCAAAATTTTAAAGAGTTTAAAGTTTTCCTATCAAATAGAACTACAAGGGAATTAGATTAGCCAAAACTGTAGATCTTTGATATCATCTACGAACAAAAGTTGCCTCGAATGCGCAAAAATGGAGTACCCGAAAATGAAATTGAAATGGGAGCCAAAAAAATGGAAACCAGTGCGAAGACCAAAAACATTGATGTTGAAATTGTAACTGGCAAACGGAGGCTCTTGGAGGCGACACATCTCGAGATTCAAGTCGCGCAATGACCTGCTGCGCCATCCTAAAGACTCATACACATTGAACTAACACTTAAAACCTATCAGCTAGCTAGCGCGTGTTAGATGAGTGCGCTCAACGCCATTATTCAAGGTTGGCATCAAAAAGTTCGCGGTAGATCGGCGTCGGGATATCCTTCTAGTGTATCGCATAACTCTTCCTTGGCTAGTTCACGTTCTTAAAATATATACTGCGCCTGCTTCGCACACTTCTGCCTCTAAAAAGGTATTGTCAATGCTAGTGTTGGCCGGCCTATCAATATCTGACATTTTTCACAATGAATTATAAATCACTGGTGGCAGCAAGAACTATACATATTTAAAATCACAGTGAACGAAATCAAAGTGATTGAAATGCTAGCGAACAATATTCCAGTTAAGGAAATACCAAAAAATGGAGTCATAGTAAAAAATAAAAGCAAAAAATCAGCTAAAAATCACAGCCAGAAATCATGGGATCGAAATCACAGGAAATTTTGATTTTGATTATTTGAGCTCCTAGAGACACTACCAACCAATGTTCAAATTGTAATCAGGGTTGCCACAAGATTTTTGAAACAATCACCCGGTCGGTAGTAATTAGTAGCGAAAAATTGCTGCCTAGAAACCAATTGTAGTCCAAAAACGGTTTTTTATTTGATATCTAAGTGAAAACATGCATGCTCTTTTGAAAATGAATATATGAGAAAATTCTTCATCTCGTGATTCTTTTGTTAAATTTTTCCAAAAGTATTCGGCAAAAACAGGAATGATTTTAGTGTCGAGCTGTGAAATATTGCACCAAACTATTGAGCACATACGTCCAAGTGCTCTTCAATATTTTGTAATCATTTGTTTATTCGTTCTAAATAGCTAAACATGTTCGAAATAGTTTTTACAATAAATTACCGAAATCTAACAACGACGATTCATTTGGTTTGCATGTTTTGGTACAAATATTTTTGTGTGGTTTTTCGTGGAACTAAGCTTAATCAGGGTCGATTTGTGAGCATAAAGGACTAATTTATTCGCCAAAGAAAGTGCCAGATTACCTTCGACTGAACGTTTTTTTTTGGCTATCCTTTGAAAATAAGTTCTTTTTATCTAATCAGAATTAATATTTTGTGCATTTTTTCTATATTCTTTTACTGCTAATAAAATTTCAAATTATGTCGTAGCCTAGCGCTGGGTCACACTACAAAAGAAAATGTTTATTGCATTTCGGGGCCAGTGAGCAGTGTAGTAGATTTTTAGTTACAAGCTGCAGTAGATTTTTAGTTACAAGCTGATTGTTGTTTATCATTTTGATGGGGGAAATTAAATCGATTTTAGGCTGAGGGATAGATATTTAATTTTTGTAATGAAACCAATGAAAATATAGGACAAAAACTATCTTAAAGCGGGTAGTGATTTGCCCAAGTAAAATGTCACAATGATAAAAAAGATATCCCAATAGATGATAAGTCACCCAATCTGGCAGCCCTGATTGTAATCATGCTGCTATGAAAATAAGTAGGGGAAAGACGGGAGAGTTAAACCCTTTCTTACTTAAGCATGCATAAAATTGTACAGATGGCTTGAAACTGGACAGTGCAATCAC